>ML826910.1:114804-127316 GCA_009831015.1 Picea engelmannii
TTTTCAGAGTTACATCACACGAGCATGGGGCATGCCCGCCTCGTTTGTACACAGTTGTATATTTTTTCATGCACGTCTCTCAGAAGGTCGAGATACGGGTTCCTTTTTCCTCCAACGGATCGCTCCGAAGGGTCCCACTATTAACAGTGTCAGTAGAATAAACATTGATGGATTTCGGCTATACGTATGCTCCTAACCTCATCCATCAGGGGGCATCTGTTATCACTGAAATTTCGTCTGCACATGGCGACAAGAACTCCACATCATCAAAATAGCAATGAAGTCATTCACGACACTGAATTAAGTTCACAGCATTCCAGAAGGGTCAAAAACTATACAAAGTAACCAAAAATTGAAGGGCACTTTACAGCAGCTTGATGCGCGCACATATGCGCGGGACAAAAATGTGTTACTAGCGCATATGCGCCCGACGCGCGCCTGTCATCACAAAAACCCGCACATCTGCTAATACGGCGCATTAATTGCATAAGTCGGCCTCCCGACCGCCCGTGGAATGGCCCCCAAGATGATTTGACTCTCGAATCAGATTCGGCTCTGCAAATTCGGTGAATTAATGACTTAAGTGAACCCTAAACAGGTCCGTGTTTACACCGGAAGTTGGTTACGTGACCGCCTGGAAAAATGCTATAAATAGCCGTGAAGACTCATTGTTTTAGCAGAGAATTCAAAGCAAAGTTACGCTCTCTAGATGATTCATAGCTCAGTCTTTGACAAGCTATCCATCAGCAGCCTAACCCAGAGTTCTTTCACCACTCAGTTCAGTTCTATTCATTTTGTAAGGAAAGCATTGTGTTGAGGGCCACGAAGGACCTTCCGCTGGAGGGAGAGGGAACCCCTATCTCTGTCTTTAGCGTGTGCTCTGGTTTCACTAATAGATCAAGCTTGTAACCATTGACGGCTCCCTTGTCTTATGTTTGACGTTTTTTGTTTATTCTCGAATTGTTATTTGCTTTCAGTTGTTAGTTAGATTGTATTTAGTTTTGTTTTCTTTTAACCCGATGCTGCCACAGATGTTCTGTCCTGATGAACCCAACAGGATATGCAGAGCGTTCTCCATTTTGCTCACCTGGTGACCGATTGAACGCGAACAATGCTTATGCCAGGGTAGACTTCCATGGAGATCCATATATGTCTCTTCCTAATGGGTCCCAGTGGGGGGACATAAGTAAGAAGGAAATTTTGTTTATATAATTTTTTATTTTATTTTAATGATATAACATGTATTTTTTGTTATTTATCCGATGACTAATTGACTTCTCTCATCAATGCAGATGTGGGACCTTATCGTCTGCCAGGATCATCTCCCATCCAAAGGTGCGGAGAGAGAGGTGATGTAGCAGGACTGGATATTGTGGACCTCGAGGCCGTAGAACAAAACCTAGAGGGACTGACTATGTATGTCCCTGACGATACTGTGGATGAGCTCCCTAGGAACTACCAACGTCACACAATTTTTGTATCCGCATCCATCGGTCTACTGCTCCGTAGAGTAGCACGAGTAGTCGCTTGTTATAGTGAGCAATATCCTTGATGCTTTTTGTATATGAAGCCGTGAGCTTCACATTTTTGATATTTTGGTCTTCGGACAAAAACACTTTTTGTAAACTCTTATCATTATAAATATAAGGCTCCTACCATCTTACTTGTTTTATGTACAAAGTGTGATTGGATTTTATAAATGTCTCAAATGTCTGTCTAACACATAATTAGCCAATGCATCTGTCAATGTATTTAGACATCTAGGAATGTGTTGATATTCAATGTAATCAAAATGACATTCCAAGATGCGAATTCGTAAATATACCCTTAACAAAGTAGAACTTCAGATAGAATAAACGTTACTCAACTGTAGTACTACTAACTGTGAATCAAGTCGTACAATAAGATGACAAATTCCAAGTGAAACAACACCATTTAACAACTCAATAACTGCATTGTATTCTGCGATATTGTTAGTTGCATGACCAAGGAAAACACCATGTAGACTGATTAATTCATCCATAGGTGCATAGATTTCCCAAGCAGTAGACACTAAGTTTTGAGTACTGTGACTAGCGCTATCAACGAAGCCAATATAGGGTAGCGAAGACACCAACATATGGAAACCAAGAACAATGCAAGGTAAACAACCTAAAGGTGGAACCAAAAACGAAAAAGAACACAAGAGTATGATACATAAAAATACACAACACTCATGCAAAAATGATTTAAGAATAGTACTTCTTCAAGTAAAGCCCATTTCTAGGTTCATTCAAAGGAATTCCATCATAATCCACCAGCTCATAAGCCCCTTTTTCCAACACTCGTTTCAATATATAAGGACCCCGCCACATAGGCTCGAATTTACCAGCCCCTAGCAAATCACGATTTTGCTCATAAAGAAGAACTAGATCACCTTCAGAAAAAAACACATGGTTTGACATGCTTGTGATATTGATATTTGAAGTGCTTTTTTTGAGTTTCAATGACTAAGGAAGGATCATGATGAGTTTCTTCTAATTTCATCAAATACAAAAGACATTCCTCTTCAGTTGAGGTGTTAGGGAGAAGTTCGACAACTAGTTTCGAAGATGGATTTCACATTCAATTGACAAAATTGCTTCAATACCATATACTAAATGGAAATGTGTGAATCTCGTGGAAGACTTAACAGATGTCCGATAGGCCCACAATGTTGAGAACAACATCGTGTGCCAATTTGACTTATGAATTCCTACCATCCATCGAAGCATACTAGTGATAACTTTGTTGATTGCTTCAACCCGACCACTGGCCTGTGGATAATAGGGGGTTGAGTTTTCATGTCGAAGACCCAACTTCTTAGTAAGTTCAAACATCATGAAATTGCGAAAATGACTACCGTGATCAATAACGATGGCTTGAGGAACACCAAATATAGTAATGATATGTTTGAATATGAATAACACCATAGTTTTCCCGGTATTATCAAATGTAGGCATGACCTCGACCCATTTATTGAAATAATCCACAGTTTTTGTTGAATAGATCAACAAAAACTACAGGGTGAAGAGGAGCAGGGTGATATCTGATCTTATTTTTGTAGGTTTGACAAGCGTGGTATTTCTGGACGGTAGTAATGAAATCCTTAAATAACGAAGGCCTAAAATAACCAACTCATAAGATATTTTGGGTAGTGCCTTACCCAGACATATGACTGCCACATGCTCTAGAGTGATAGTCATTCAAAGATTTCTTAGCTTCATCATAGGTGAGACATCATCAAAATATGGAATCAATACCACGACAATAAAGGGTATCACTAAGGATAATGTATTGATGGGCTTAATACCAGATACGACGACGATATGTACTAGAAATATTGGGCTGAAAAGTTTGTGTCTAGAGATAGATGATAATATCTCTGTACCATATGTTGTCAGAACTGATAAGAAAGAGGGATTCATCAGGTAAGGAATCCTCTGCCACAATTTCTGTCTCAGTAGAGGGAAGGTCACATATCAATTCAGAAAAAACCAAAGGCTTCTTAAAATTGGTGCGTTCAAACTCCAAATCAAACTTCTGAAGAATAACTATCCATTTAGAGTACTTTCCCCCCAACAATTTTCAAGTAAGGATATGTTGCATGGGGTTGCAATCAGAAATGACTGTGGTTCTATGTAATAGGATGTAGGGACGAAAATGTTGAACAACTTGAATAGCTGCCAAGGCCAATTTCTCCACATGTAAATATTTGGTTTTGGTAGTTGTGAGACTCCGACTCAAATAGAATATAACATGTTCATCGTGTGAATCATCCTCCTAGACTAAAACCACAACAATGGTAGATTCTGAAGCAACTAAGTACATGAAATAATATCGACTATAATTGGGTGGAAACAACAATGGTGTATGGGTTAAGGTGGGTTTAAAAGCTTCAAATGATTTATTTGCAGTGTCGTCCCATACAAAATCGTAACCTTTCTTGAGAATCCGAGTAAATCCTTTTGTTAATTCAACATAGTTGGGAATGAATTGACGTAAAATTTTTGCCTTCCCTTGCAAATTTTGGAGTTGGCATAGTATGGAGGGAGGAGGTAGATTAAGAATAGACTCAACCTTCAAGGGGTCTACCCTAATCCCATATATAGACATGATAAAACCAAGAAGTCGCCCGGACTCCACACAAAAAACACATTTGTGTGGATTCAAACATATGTGATAATAATGACAACGTAGAAAAATGGCTTATAGATGTGCCGGGTGATCTTGATGACGCATAGAATGCACCAGTAGATCTTCTAGATAGGGTTGAACGATGTGCTTAATGTCATGAAAAGCGTAAGATATAGCGCGCTGAAAAGTTTCTCCAACTTTTTTTAGACCAAAAGGTAGTTTCCGGTATGTGAAGGTTCCTCAAGGGAAAATAAAAGAAGTCTTATGTTGATCCTCAGGTAAAATATTGATTTGATTATAGCCGAAGAAACAGTCCATCAAGGAGAATATTTCACTTCCGGCACAGTCATCAACAATTTGGTCAATGAAAGTGGTTGGATAATTTTCTTTGGGACAAGCTTTGTTTATATCCCTATAATCTACAAAAACGCGGATCATGCCTTGTTTCTTGTTAATCGGAACAAGATTGGATACCCAATCGGTCAAAGCCATAGGATAGACAAAGCCAACTTTAAGAAGTTTTTCAACTTCAATCTTAATAACATTGGATTTACGTGGATGTACTGGGTGAACTCTCTGTTGAATGGGTTTAGTGTTTGGGTAAGTCTTAATCTCATGCACAACAATATCAGGATCAATACCAGGAATTTCTTCACAACTCTTGGAAAAAACGTCACATAATTATTGGAAAATGGATTTATAAGTGCGGACCTCATAAAAAAAACATGAGGCATCGACATGAACATTTTCCATGACTTCGGTTTTAATTGATATGTCAAGAGGAACGATAGGTGAAATATTAATCAAGTTCCCTTCATACAAAACATCGTGTATTGACTCAGGAACATAAGAAATAACAACGGTAGACAGAGTCGAAATCCATTGGTAACTCTCTATGGTATAATGTTCTAGGAAGAGAATAGAATGATGATGCCCATCGTCCCATGGAGTATCTTCCATGGACATGACCGTCATGATCATCTCATCAGTAGGAAATATCATGTGGAATAGATCAGGAGATGTATCACCGAGAGGAGGAGAGGGAGTTTCTGATTGAATAACTTGATAAGCTGATTCCATCGGACTTAAAGGCATCCTATCGCCGTAACGAAGATAGTCACCAGAGCTAGGTAATATCCATGGGTCATAAGACTCAGGGGTTTCACGAATCGAGTTTGATATCATGTTAATAGAGGTGACAAAAGGAGGAGGAATATCGGGTGGCAGAATAGGAAAAGTACCCATCAAGGTTGAATGTTTTAAAAGACCCACACTGGCATTCTCATAACCGGGAGGTGTTTCCAAAATAAAATGTACATTGCTAGTACGTGAATCAGAATTAAAGAAGGCCAATTGATCAACAATAATGACTTTTCCTTGGTGTGGGAAACGTAATAAATAGAAAAGAGTAGAATAAACTGCGTGCATGGAGTCAATCTCGCTATGGCCAATTAGAAGGTTATAATCAAGAGTTGCATCAAAGACCCCAACCTCAACATTAACCACCTTGCCTTCTAACATAATAGAAAATGAAGGAAGAACACCATAAGGTTTAAACCCTGTACCATTGAAGGCATTAAGAGTATTGTGTGACTCGGTAAGGGAAGGAGAGCCAATAGCTTTCCAACAAGTAACAGACATAACGCAAGTCGAGGCTCCTTCATCAATAATGGTTCGACATATATTCTTATTTTCTACAACAACTTGGATATGAAACACTAATTGAGGAGGAAGCCTTGGAATATGATATTCCAAGTCAAATATTATCAAATTAGTATCGGTAGGATCAATTCCACCAATAACCTTTAACAACACCTTCCGTTGAGTAGGAAAACTTTGAAGGACTTCAAGAGCCGACATCGCAGAGGGTGCTTGCGCAAGGTCTTCTACAATACTGTAGCTTTGGCCAACACGTGCATGAGGATTAAATGAGGACTTTCGAACAATGCCCTTGGGAGGAGGACGAAGAAATATATCTAGGCCCGGTCTTTCGATATGAAGAGGACTGTTTGGAGGTGAAGTTGGGGGAGGAGGTTGAACCAATGAAGGTGGTGAATCATCAACTTTCTCTTTCGAAGGAGAATAGTCTTTGGCTCAAGTTGTGACTGCAATTTCATTCTTCTTGGAGTCACCAGTACACATAAGTACATAAGATGTGGTAGAGGGAGAAGGTTGGTCATGAATGACCAATTGGGCCTATTGCCGAGAAGGAAAAGTTTGCGACAAGACGAAGGGTGTAGGAGGTGTCCGGGTCCCTTGCAGGAACTTAGTAACCTCGACACGTCGTGGACAATCTTTCGTATAATTATTGTCACCCCAAATAAGGCAAGGATAACAAGGTTTGCATTTTTCCTTGTCATTAGTAGGATGTGTTTTGGGTTTCTTATATTGTTGATTATTATTTTTTCCTCTTTATTCCTACCCTTCCCTTTTTTTTATTTTGATTTTTACCGGTAGGCGTAGATTGAACCGAATTGACTTTGAGAGGTTGGGTCCTCTGTGAGTCGATGTTGCCAAAACCATTTTCATGTCATTCATATGTTCAAGAGAATTCCAACCTAAACAAACCTTCTATCAAGTTGTCCATTTGCAGTTATAAATTTTCTACCATGTCGGCCTTTCCTATGTCAGTTTCGAATCACTTCATACTTTGATCTACTTCAAATATGTTACATATTTCGTGTCATTGATAGAGAATACATCAAGGCCCTCCTGTGATGAGTCTTTTCCTTTCGAATTCAACACATTATCAAGGAACAAGACTTAGAAATCATTTGGTACCTTAGAGCCCGCATGCCTCAATGGCAGGTTTCTTGGCTTTCAACAGTGGGTTCACATCATTGACCTCTAATTAGAAGATTCCATCAAATGTTCGAATTCAACTCATTTATTCACATTCGTTGGATTGTACTAGGGTACCTTGGGATTCATTGACATCAATGGTGATTTGTTATCAGATTAATCGGTAAGTGCAAACACAAACAAATCCCCCTAACTTCCATAGGAAACTAGAACAAAACAAAACAAAATACACACTTCGCCTTAAACTTCATCATCATATAAACTAGTTTAATGAGGTACAAGTAACATACCTTTTAAACGAAGATTGATCCTTGCTAGTTTCATCCTTGTAGCCCCTTCCTTGACTTTGCAGAATAGTAATCCTATCTAAGAATCACAAACCAACAAAGAGGGAAAACAAAGATATATGTATTCTGATGAAGTCTATGTATATGATCAAGGAATTATACAATAGAAGACAAGATACTTATATAGGGAAGAAATGTATTACTGTATTAAGTGAATAGAAAGTGGAGAATACAACCTATGCCTTGATGTTGCAAGGTCCTCTTTCAATGGATCTTTTCTTCAACACACACACCTTTGCTCCAATGCCTTGAATGAAGAAGATCCACAATCCGTCTTGAAGAACTAAAGCAAAGCTCTCAAGCATAATTCGAAGTAGAAATCTCCATACAAATCTTAGCCTAGTCAACCTTATCCTTTTCCATGAGATATCCCTCTTTATATAGTGTGAAAAAGAGATGGATGAGGAGATTGCGATGATCCCACCAAACCAGATAAGCGAGTAAGATCCAAACCGTTTAACCATCCACAAGTTTATATGTTGGGTCCTTCGTGAGTTGATGCTACAAAAACCATTGTCATGTCATTCATATGTTCAAGATAAGTCCAACCTAAACAAGCCTTCTATTGAGTTGGCCATCTGTAGTTATAAATTTTCTATAATGTCGGCCTTTCCTGTGTCAGTTCCAAATCACTTCATACTCTTATTTACTTCAAATCTGTTACATATTTTGTGTCATTGATAGAGGATACATCAAGGCTCTCTTGTGACGAGTCTTTTCTTTTTGACTTTAAAACATTATTCGGGAACAAGACCTAGAAATCATTTAGTACCTTAGAGCCTACATATGCCTCAATGGCAGGTTTCTTCGCTTTCAACAATGGGTTCACATCATTGATCCCTGATTGGAAGATTTCATTGAATGTTTGACTTCAACTCATTTATTCACATTCATTGGATTGTACTAGGGTACCTTGGGAGTCATTGACATCAATGGTTATTTGTTATCAGATTAATCGCTAAGTGCGAACAAGAACAAATCTCCCTAACTTCCACATAAAACTAGAACAAAATAGAACATAATATACACTTCGCCTTAAACTTCATCATCATATAAACTAGTTTAATGAGGTACAAGTAACATACCTTTTAAACGAAGCTTGATCCTCGCTAGTGTCGTCCTTGTAGCTCCTTTCTTGAGTTTGTAGAATAGTAAGCCTGTCTAAGAATCACAAACCAACAAAGAGGGAAAACAAAGATATATGTATTCTGATGAAGTCTATGTATATGATCAAGGAATTATACAATAGAAGACGAGATTCTTATATAGGGAAGAAATGTATTACTGTATTAAGTGAATAGAAAGTGGAGAATACAACCTATGCCTTGATGTTGCAAGGTCCCCTTTCAATGGCTCTTTGCTTCAACAAACACACCTTTGCTCCAATGCCTTGAATGAAGAAGATCCACAATCTGTCTTGAAGAACTAAAGCAAAGCTCTCAAGCATAATTCGAAGTAGAAATATCCATACAAATATTATCCTATTCAACCTTATCCCTTTCCATGAGAGATCCCTCTTTATATAGTGTGAAAGAGAGATGGATGAGGAGATTAGTATGATCCCACCAAATTAGGGAAGCGAGTAAGATCCAAACTGTTTACCATCCACAAGTTCATATGTTGGGTCCTCCGTGAGTTGATGCTGCCAAAACCATTTTCGTGTCGTTCATATATTCAAAAGAATTCCAACCTAAACAAGCCTTCTATCGAGTCGGCCATTTGCATTTATAAATTTTCTACCATGTTGACCTTTCCTATGTCAGTTCTGAATCACTTCATACTCTTATCTACTTCAAATCTGTTACATATTTCGTATCATTGATGGGGATACATCAAGGCCCTCCTGTGACGAGTCTTTTCCTATCGACTTCAACACATTATTCAGGAACAAGACTTAGAAATCATTTAGTACCTTAGAGCCTGCATATGCCTCAATGACAGGTTTCTTCTCTTTCAACAGTGGGTTCACATCATTGACCTCTGATTGGAAGATTCCATCGAATGTTCGACTTCAAATCATTTATTCACATTCGTTGGATTGTACTAGGGTACCTTGGGAGTCATTGACATCAATGGTGATTTTTTATCGGATTAATCGGTAAGTGAGGACACAAACAAATTTCCCTAACTTCCACATGAAACTAGAACAAAATAGAACATAATACACACTTCACCTTAAACTTCATCATCATATAAACTAGTTTAATGAGGTACAAGTAACATACCTTTTAAATGAATCTTGATCCTTTCTAGTGTCATCCTTGTAGCTCCTTCCTTGAGTTTGCAGAATAGTAAGCATGTCTAAGAATCACAAACCAACAAAGTGGGAAAATAAATATATATGTATTCTGATGAAGTCTATGTATATGATCAAGGAATTATACAATAGAAGACAATATGCTTATATAGGGAAGACATGTATTACTGTATTAAGTGAATAGAAAGTGTAGAATACAACCTATGCCTTGATGTTGCAAGGTCCCCTTTCAATGACTCTTTGCTTCAACACACACACCTTTGCTCCAATGCCTTGAATGATGAATATCCACAATCTATCTTGAAGAACTAAAGCAAATTTCTCAAGCATAATCTGAAGTAGAACTCTCCATACAAATCTTAGCCTATTCAAACTTAGCCTTTTCCATAAGAGATCCCTCTTTATATAGTGTGAAAGAGAGATGGATGATGATATTAGGATGATCCCACCAAATCAGAGAAGCGAGTAAGATCCAAACCGATTGAAGGCCACCTCATCTTCTAGAAGGTTCCCTTATAGAACATCCGTTAAGTGGAAGTTAGGGAGATTTGTTCATGTCCGCACTTACCGATTAATCTGATAACAAAATTGACAACTCCACTGGGGACTAGAACAAAATAGAATAGAATACACACTTCGCCTTAAACTTCATCATCATATAAACTAGTTTAATGAGGTACAAGTAACATACCTTTTAAACAAAGCTTGATCCTCGATAGTGTCGTCCTTGTAGATCCTTCCTTGAGTTTGCAGAATAGTAAGCCTGTCTAAGAATCACAAACCAACAAAGAGGGAAAACAAAGATATATGTATTTTGATGAAGTCTATGTATATGATCAAGGAATTATACAATAGAAGAAAAGATGCTTATATAGGGAAGAAATGTATTACTGTATTAAGTGAATAGAAAGTGGAGAATACAACCTATGCCTTGATGTTGCAAGGTCCCCTTTCAATGGCTCTTTGCTTCAACACACACATATTTTATCCAATTCCTTGAATGAAGAAGATATTCCACAATCTGTCTTGAAGAACTAAAGCAAATCTCTCAAACATAATCCGAAGTAGAACTCTCCATACAAATATTAGCCTATTCAACCTTATCCTTTTCCATGAGAGATCCCTCTTTATATAGTGTGAAAGAGAGATGGATGAGGAGATTAGGATGATCCCACCAAATCAGATAAGTGGGTAAGATCCAAACCGATCGGAGGCCACCTCATCTTCTAGAAGATTCCCTTCTAGAACATTCATGAAATTTGACATTTCCTATGCTTTAAGCATCGTCGCACCCTATGTACAAGAAGCATGCGACGATGTCACAGTCCAGATTTAGGGCAGAGTGCGAAGATCAAACATCGTCGCACCCCATGCATATGGCAGGGCACGATGACCTTCCTTGACATGGTTTTTGAAAGAGGAAAGAAAATCAATTTTCTCATGGAGAAAGTCTTCTTTTAATATTTTCAGGGAACTTTAACACATGTTGTCAGGTGATCACTGAGGTGACCAACATAATGTGTAACATCTATGAATATAACTTTAGACCTTATCAATAAATAAACACCACCCTATTAACCATAATCCATGCATAAGATCAATGCAAACTAGCATACCCATAAAACAAGGAAAGGGGAATGTTGAAAGCTATCGAGTATTAAAGGAAATATATTGCAAATAGAATAATGACCATTGTAAGTCCAAGTTAGATATGCCAATAAAATGTGCTTTTGATTCCAACAAATTTCTTGGTTGTAGTTGTGAACTTTAAAATCCTCCATTAAAAAACAGATCTTGTAGCAAGCGCACATTAATCAAGTTATATGAATGTTTAAGTTATGATTCCTCTTAGAAGCATAATAATGGTTGTAGATTTCAATGTATACTTGTAGTATTATTTTATTGGGGTGAGATTCGATCTTGGTTCATCCTTTTACATTATGCTTAATATTAACCTTTCTTTTGGTGGGCTCCATTAGCATGCACCCACTTCTAATCAACTTGCATGTTGTGTTGGTGGAGCTCACTAGGATGTCCCTTACTCAACATCCGGTCTCATTTCTTTTCTCAGTGAACTAAGCTCTCCATTGCTCGAAAGAATGCTCTTACTCATCGAGGTTTCCATGTTTTCTTTTCACTTTCTTTCCCTGGTCCATGTTTCTTAGTCATATCACATACATGTTCTTGATTTCTTTTGATTGAGTTTATTTGTATCCTCATTGAATTTTGTTGTTCAATTTTTGGTTCATTTTGATCCTCAAACAAAATCCCACTTCAAAAACCTTCTTGAAACATACTTCTCCCTTGCTTCATAGTGTGGCATTTCCTTAGATAACTAGAAACTTTATCTCAAATTTAAATATTATTTATTTATTTATTTTGAATTTAAAATAAAATTCTTTAAAACCTCAAATGGAAATGACAATAAATTACCTATTATGTAATCCATGAAAACGAAATTGCTCATAGAGTGCATGGACTATGTGGCCATTAATTTTCCCTTTGAGCTCAAATATGAGAAGATCCTGCCACCTAAGTTAGTTTGTGCCTCATCTTATTGTTGTCTAAATCAAGATTTTTGACACTAGAATAAATGGCTATCAAAATGATATTCTTAGCCAAGTTCAATTGGTTTCTAAGAAAGACCCTTGGGATCTCTTATGAGAAGTTAAATTCCACACTATTTCTCATGTTACAATGCATTACAATCTTATGCTCTATATTATTATTATTTTATTTTCTTTCACATATGGATATGATTATCAATATATTAGTGATGGTGGTGGGATCAACCTAAGTGATTTTTGAAAGAGATAATTTTCTAAGATTTTAAGAGAGGGTAACTAATCTTGCTCAATGGAAAACATTATCAATGAGTTTCACAATTATTGAATAACAAATAAAATAAGTGCAAAGTTGTGAGTTCATGCTTAAGATTATATTTATGATTA
>ML826912.1:6297-39950 GCA_009831015.1 Picea engelmannii
GGAAAACCAGTAAGGTGATAAGTTCTAATGGCATGACAAAATTACTGAATAATGGGCATCAGGGTGTAATTGTACAACTATGCTCACTAGATGTTCAAATATCTAAGCTATCTATTCCCCTATATCTCCAAGGGATCATGATCCAGATTATTTTGAGAATGAAATGAAGACAGAAATATAACCAAGATATAACAATGAAATACAAAAAAATATAGAAGAAAACACAAAAGGACAGTGAAACCCAACTTATATTACTAAATAAGATAGAAAAACAATGTAGAACACAAACAACAAGCTATGATTCATTCACAACAAGATTTACATCACACTCTATTGCATGCTTAAAGGGATTCCTTCACCTCAATTATATATCAGAGAGTGAGAGGAGAACAATTCCCATGATGCATGTGGGATAAATTGGACTAAGTTTATAAAAATCTATAGGCATGTAAAACATTAGGAATTCACAAGCGGTCACCCATCTGAGTACTACTCTAGCCTGAGCGCGCTTAACTGCAAAGTTCTAATGGGATCCGGTGCATTAACACTATATTGTAGGCATGTACATAATACCACTAGGAAATGATTACATGATGTCTGTAATTAATAAATGAAGATGACATTACATTCCATTCCCCATCAAAAGGGTGAATATCATGGTTTATCAAAACCACAGGTTCAAAATGGTGATTTAGTGGAAAAAGTGGATGGACACCAAGATCCATCTGGATCATTCCTCCCCCCTTAGGAATCAATGGTCCCCATTGCGTCAAGATCCCTTGGGAGATGAGGAGACTTCTACTAAATCTTAAGCATGGGGTGTTGCTTGCCTTGCTGAAGAAGTTGTCTTGCTTAACTTGTTGAAGGTTGTCATGAACCTGTTGTTGGAGGGGTTGGATTTTTTCAACCAATTTAGCTTCATGATCTACCTGAGTGTGGGAGGAATCTATCGGTAAAGATGCAACATGAAGAGTATGAAGGGTTCTATTATAAACTTGCTTGGCTGAGTAGTGTGGAGGCACCCACATAGGTGCAACAAGAACATCTTGGTACTCTTCTATAATATTGTCGATCTTCTCCTATTAGATAGAAAGGTCTTGGGATGATTTTGCATTGTCCTTATGTTCACCTTATGATCATATTGTGAAGAGGATAAACATTGCAGTATGAGAGATTACTTTGTGGCATTGTTTTGGTGGGACAATAGTCAGAACTGCCTCTAGTATCCTGTATAGTTGACCCCCTAGAGTAACAATGATGCTACAGGGTCGAGACTCATAAATAGCATGATGCCTCCACATATATGGATGGCCTAATAGAAAATCATAGACTTCTAGTGGGAAAACATCACACCCTACTTCATCCTTGAAGGGCTTGATGTCATAGGACAAGTGAAACTGTTGGTTGACGCGAAGATCTTGAACCTAAAAAAGCCACCTGATGTTGTATGGTTGTGGGTGTGGTGTTGTTGGAAAACCCAACTGCTTGAAAACCTCTATTGATATGATGTTATTTTGGCTTCCACTATTAACAATAAAATGCAGTGGGGTCCCCTTCACCCACATATGTGAATGGCAGAGTCTCTCCCCCTCCTCATGATCCTCTTATGGTTGGATTGTTGCAGTTGCGATAGTAGTAGTGGGTTCTGCATCAATGATTTGTCTCCTTTTATTATTTTTGAATCAAGGTCCAAATCATGGTTCGACTCTTTTTCTTTGAGCTCATCCACCAATGATTGTATTGAACAACATTCATCAGTGTTGTACCAAGGGTTGTTGTGGAACTCACACCACTTTTCAGTGTCTTTATTAGACTTCTCATTACCCTTCTTTGCCTGCATATGGGACTGGCTCTCTTGAGGTTGGCCTTGCTTTCTTTGTCGTTCATTATGTGAGTTAGAGTTTCTTTTGCCATGCTTCTCCCACTTAATCTTCTTCTTGAATTTCTTCTCAATTTCGAATGCATATTGATAAGCATCTCCCAGTGAGGATATGTCTAGGAAATCCATCTCTGTTTGGATGTACCTGTATAGACCACTACAGTACTTCAAAACTAGGTGTCACTCAAAGTCTTTGATACCTAGATTTGAGTGCAAGGTATGAAATATGTTGGTATAATTTGAGATAGTCTAGTATCTTTTCTAACGTAGAGTTGTCCATCTCATGTATTGGTCATCATAGTTTCTGACAAGGTATAAATACTCCTTTAGGGCATCTACAAAGGCCGCCCAAGTGGGTTCTCTCCCAAATAGTGTAGATTCATCTATGGTGTACCTCTCTCAGTAACCTTCCCACCAAGATCTGACACGGGGAAGGGCTTTAAGGAGTGTGAAGGTGATCTTTTCACTTTCAGAAAATTTATGGACTGAGTAATAATATTCTAGCAGATTCAACCATTTTTCTAGAGTATCTGCATCTATCTGGACTTCAAATAGGGGGATATCAAAATTGACTTGTACCTTGAAGGGTGTCACACTTATGAAATAGATTCTTGTCAAATATGCCTCAATCGTCACCATCGATAGTCTTTAAAGGATTTGAGCGAAGTTGTCCATCATCTCGTTGCTCTGTCACATGAGAGCTTCCTCGAGCAACATCTTGAAAGGATCTCCTTCTCTGCCATCTCTCTTTTCTTCTTCCATGGGAGGTTGCTTGGGCTAGCGAGAGAGGTTGTCCTCAAGAGAAACTAGCTTGAGACCCAAATCTCTATACTCTAACCTCATCGGGGATCTAATCTGAGAAATAACAAGGAGTAGACTACTCTAATACCACTGATCCAAATTATTTTGAGAACGACATGAAGAGAGAAATATAGCTGAGATATAACAATGAAATACATAAAAATATTGAAGAGAACACAAAAGGACAGTGAAACCCAACTTATATTACTGAATAATATAGAAAAACATTGTAGAACACAAAATGGCAGAATGGGGTAGCCTATCTCTAAAAGGAAAGAGATGTTAGCTATGCTTCATTCACAACAAGCTTTACATCATACTCCATTACATTCTTAAAGAGATTCCTTCACCTTAATTATATATGAGAGACTGAGAGGAGAACAATCAACATGATGAATGTCAGATAAATTGTCATAGGCATGTAAAACACTAGGACTTCTCGGGCGGTCACCCATCCCAATACTACTCTAGCCTGAGCACACTTGACTGTAGAGTTATAATGGGATCTGGTGCATTAACGTTATTTTGTAGGCATGTACATAAGACCACTAGGAAATCATTACATGATGTCAATAATTAACAAATGACGATGACATTACATTACATTCCCCATCAAAAGGGTGAATGTCATGGTTTATCAAAATCATGGGCTCAAAATGGTGACTCAGTGGAAAATGTGGATGTCCACCGAGATCCATTTGGATCAGATCATTGATAAGAATTCCAAATTATTTGAAGATATTCCCATAGGTCTTCCACCCACTCGCAATCATGATCATGTTATTCACTTAATTCCTAGGAGTGTTCTTCCTAACATCAAGCCTTACAGATACCCTTATTCCTAGAAGAGTGAAATTGAGCATATGGTTGAAGAAATGTTAGAGGTTTGAATTATTAGACCTAGCCAAAGTTCTTACTCTACATCAGTGGTAATGGTACTAAAGAAAGAAGGCTCATGACGTATGTGTCCATATTATAGAGATTTCAAAAAGATCACTATTAAAGATAAGTTTCACATTCCCTTCATTGATGAATTGTTAGATGAAATACATCGAGCAATCTACTTCACAAAGTTGGATCTTTGTTCAGGGTATCATCAGATTAGAATCAAGGAAGAAGATATCCCAAAAATAAAATTTCAAACTCATGAAGGAAATTATGAATTTTTGGTCATGCCTTCTAGCCTTATGAATGCACCTTCCACATTACAAGGGTTGATGGATTCCATTTTCAATCCCTTCCTTCAAAAATTTGTGTCATTATTTTTTTATGATATACTAATCTATAGCAAGTCTTGGGAGGATTATGTTTGACATGTTGACAGGGTGATACAACAACTAAAGGAGCAATAACTATATGCCAAACCATCCAAATGTTTCTTTGCAGTGAAGGAGGTAGAGTATTTGGGTCATATTGTATCTCATGAAGGTGTCAAGGTAGACCCTATATAGATAAAGGCCATGGTGGACTGGCCAATTCCCAAAACATTGAAGAATCTTAGAGGTTTTTTGGGTTTGACAGGTTACTACCGTAAGTTTGTTTGAAACTATGGAAGAATAACATCACCTTTAATGGAATTAGCTAACAAGGATGCATTTTCATGGACTCTAGAGGAAACTCAAGTTGTTGAACAACTTAAAAAGGTAATGTGCAAAGATCTTGTATTGACCACACCAGACTTCACAAAAACCTTTATTATGGAATTTGATGCCTTTGGAAATGGTATTGTTGTTGTTCTAATGCAAGAAGGAAGGCCCCTTTCTTTTGAAAGTTGGCCATTCAAGGTAAAGGACTTACACAAACCCATTTATGGGAAGGAAATGATGGAAATAATACATGCATTGAAGAAATGGCACCTTTACCTAATAGGTAGGAACTTCAAGGTCAAAATAGATCATGATGCTCTTAAATACTTCTTGGAACAAAGACTATCTTCATAAGAACAACACAAATGGGTGACCAAGATGTTGGGTTATGATTTTGAAATCATCTACAAAAAGGGAAGAAAAATATTGTGGCAGATGCACTCTCAAGAAAGGATGAAGATGTTGAGGCATTTCTCTATCCTATCTCGATCATCCAACCTGATTGGATAATAGAAACAAGGGATGAATGGAATAGTGACGAAAAAGTGTGAACTCTCATTCAAAGGTTGCAACATGATTCCAATGCATTAGATACATTTACATGGAAAAATGATTCACTATGGTAAAAATATCGCTTATATTTATGTTAGAACTCCCAACTCAAAGAAAAGGTACTCTTGGAATTGCACACCTCTCAGGTAAGAGGGCACTCAGGATTTTCAAAAACCTACCACAGGGGCAAGAAGGATTTTTTTGGGGATGGCCTTAAAACTAATGTTCAAAGGTTTTTGGAAAAATGTTTGTTTTTCCAACAAAATAAGGTGGAAAAAATTAAGACCCAAGGTCTTTTACAACTATTATCCATCCCAAGTCAACGCTGGGAGGATATTTCCATTGATTTCATCACAGGGTTACCGAAGTCTAAAGGAAAGAGTGTCATCATGGTGATTGTTGATAGACTAACCAAGTACGCACACTTTTATCCACTCTCTCATCCTTTCAAATCTAGTATAGATGCCATCGCATTCATGGAGACAGTTCAAAAGCTACATGGAAGCCCAAATATTATTGTAAGTGACAGAGATCCCATCTTCACTGGATATTTTTGGACATAATTATTTTCTTGTTTGGGTACTCAGTTGGCTCATAGATCATCTTATCATCCTTAATCTGGTGGACAAACTAAGATAGTGAAAAAAATTCTAGAAGTATACCTTTGTTGATTTGTCTCTGATAAAAAAACACAATAGTTCAAGTGGTTACCCTTGGTAGAATTGTGGTATATCACTTCCTTTCATACTGCAACAAAAATGAACCATTTATGGAACTCTATGGATATAACCCACCATCCATCACTTCTTCTCTAAAACAAAATGTTCAATCAATGGAATATCACATCGAGCATCAACAACAAATTCTCCAACTCTTAAAGGACAACCTAACCATGGAACATAATCGCATGTAACAACAAGCAAATCAACATTGTAGTGAAAGAAGTTTTGAAGTAGGGGATTGGATATTTTTAAGACTACAACCATACAAACAGATGTCCCTCAAGCAAGCTAAGAAGGATAATAAATTATCACTAAAGTACTATGGGCCTTATAAGGTGTTGCAAAATATTGGTACTATGCCATACAAATTGGAGTTTCCTGCATATTTGTGAGTACACCCAATTTTACTTGTTTCATGCTTAAAGAAGGTTATAGGTTACAAGATCCCATTTTAAGCTATATTGCTAGAACTTGAAAAGGAAGGAAAAATCATATTGGATCCTGAAGCTATCACTAACACAAGGATTCATCAACTGAGGAATAGATCCATTTCAGAGTATCTCATTAAGTGGAAGAAACTACCTATTGAATATTCCACTTGGGAAGAAGATTCTTTTATATAGAATCATCCATAATTACTCAAGAATTGCAGACAACAATTGTCTGAATGGGAGGGGCATGTTAAGACTAAATAGTTTCACATTACCCCTTAATTTGGGCATATTACATTAGTATTGTTATTTTATTTATGTCATCTTGGGTCCATTAGTTATAATTGTACCTCCTAATTTCCTATATATATACCAAGGAGACCTTTTCATTTGGAATCATCATGTATTGCTAAATTTATGTGGTGTATAAGGAGGATTCCCCCTCAAAGAGTCTTATTATCTTAAATTCTCTCTTTTACAAGGCGTTAAGTACTTATTCTGAGGTTTTTATGCTATTTTGATATTTGGTTCTTAAAATATATTATGTATGGAGTGAGCATGATTTTAAGGTTCATGGAAAATCCAAAATAATCCCATTGGAAGGAAGGAAAATGAATTGTGAGATATGTGAATGGAACAGAAGACTTTGGCATTATGTATTCTACTTTAGAAGATTTCAGACTTATAGGATACACTGACAATGATTTTGGAGGCAACATAGATGACACGAAAAGTACCTCTGGGTACACATTTCGTTTTGGAACTGGTATGGTGTCATGGGCATCAAGGAAGCAGCCCATTGTGACCCATTCTTCAACATAAGTTGATTATGTAGCAGCTACAAGCACAACTTGTCAAGTAGTTTGGATGAGAAGAATGTTAAAATATTTTCTGCAGGAATAATAGGAACCGACTAAAGCATTTTGTTACAACAACTCTTCCATCATGCTATCCAGGAATCGTGTGTTTCACAAGAAAACCAAGCACATTGATACAAGGTACCATTTTATCAGAGAATTGGTAAATAACAAATAAATGTGTTTAGAATTTTTTAGGTCTAAAGAAAAAATTGTAGATATTTTCACAAAAGATTTGAGAAGATATGCATTTCAGAAACTATGCAGTTGTCTAGGAGTCAACGCAGTAACAAATGTTTAACACTACATGTCAATTCAAATTTTTGATGTAAATTATTGTGTTTTGTAAACTCACCTACTTATAATTAAGGGGGAGTGTTGGAAATATTAATTACCAGTCGTGAAATTTACGCTTACACAAACTCTGTCTGTCTCGGGAAAACAAATAAATTACATAGTGAGGAACATAAAGAAGGAGTGTTAGAAAGAGAGTTATTAATGAGCCTATATTTTATATTTCTCTATCCTTGATATGAATATAAGAGTCAGTTGAATTTATTTTCATTTTAATTGTTAAGTCAATTTAGATTCTATAGGAAGTCTCAGTCCTAGTCTATATATGTCTGATTATTTAAGCAGTCAACATGCAAAGAGACACAGAGATAGAAAAAATAGAGTCAATAATTAGCAACAGTAGCAGTTGTGAGGAGTCTGAGAAAGCCGAGAGCTCAAGCTTTGTTTTTGGTAAAGTTTTCAAAAGGTGTTGGAGCCGAAGCTTGACATAGCATTGTATTTTTAAATAGTGCACAAAGTTTAGTTGTTAATAGATATCAAGTATTTTGTTGTTGAGATATTTTTGAGTTCTGTTTTGTTTGTGAGTTCATATGCTAAGAATAACAAAGTGTGATTTTTAGTATCATTAAATTATTTTGTTTGGTGTTATTATCATAACGTGTAGTATATTGAGCAATATGTGAACTGTGCGATAAGTCCTGAGAGTTCAGGGACGAAGAGTTTCACTGTGCATTTGTTATAACTTTGTTGTGCAGAGTTGTTTGTGTGTTGTAGATCTGAGAAGATTGAGCCTATTTGTGGATCTCTTTGATGAATTTTTTGGGGCATTTATAATTGGTTGTAATCTGTAGATTTATAGAATTGTGCCCCAGATATCCTTACCATCAATCATGATGAAAAATAGAATAGAGAAAGGGTTCCTCGTAGGGAGAGACAAGGCCCACATATGTGAAGAATATAGTATGGAAGGCAAAGCAGACTTGATGTGGAGTGCATCTTTTATTCTACATACATCCATATTATGGTTTGTTGTCCACAAGAAGGTATGACAGGGTTGGATGGAAGAATTTCAATTTTTTATGGAAAGTATATGTTGTGGGAATAATGAGATAATGATGGGAATCATGAGAACGAAAACTAGCCCAAAATATTTTGGAACACGGTATTTTGTTAGAAGGATGAAAATTTGTTGAGCTAGTAAATCCTCAGTCAAGAAACTAAGTACATCTCAATCATGGTTTGAAGGTATGTGATTTTGTTCTTATCCTTTAAAATCTATACACTTGCCTCTTTTGTTAGTTTTTTATGTATATCGTGAAATGTAAAATTCTTGGAGGTTGGATAAGTGAGTTGTAGCAAATGGAAATGAAAGAGATTTTAAGAAAAGTGATGGTGCATGAAAGGTGCGTGATGAGTGGTCATGTGGTTTTTTCATCTTGTTAGTTGAATTAAGTTTTAAGTGTCCTTGTGATAAAAGGTCATTATGGTAAATTCAAAGGTCTTAAAATATTGTAAAAATTATTGTCTTGAGAAGTTGGAGGTGCATATTCCTATTGACATTTAGTTTATAAACAATCTTAAGATGTATTGAAAATACCAGCTATGTCATGTCATTGAAACACATTGTTGTATATTTAGGTGGAAGAAAAGTCACATAGTTATGATAGTTGAAGGAGGAGGGGCGAATTCAGAACAATTGCGGTTGTATGAACTCTTGCATAAACACATACAAAAACCCAACTCAAAACGAAACACAAGAGTTGAAAATTAAAACTTTCCTAAATAGCTACGAGAGTAATTATTTTCTAACACTCCCCCTTAATTACTATTGCTAAATTATTTAGTGTTTACAACACCTAAATTATGTCTATGAAACTCAAACACATCTTTTGCTAATGGTTTTGTAAACATGTCAGCCAATTGGTATTTTGATATACAAAATTCCAAGTATATTTCTCCCTTATTTACATGCTCTCTAATAAAATGATATCTAGTATCAATATGCTTGTTTTTCTAACAAAAAAACATGGTTATTTGACATAGATATTGTTAATTTGTTGTCACAATACACTAGAGTTTATCCTTCTTGTCCTTGTAGAAGATCACCCAATACTCGTAACCAAACTAATTGGCAAGTTGTTGTTGTGGCTACTACATACTCATCTCCGGTTGATGAAATCATCACAATGGGATGTTTCCTAGATTCCCATGAAATCACACCTGAACCAATATGGAAACCATATCAAAAAATACTTTTCCTTTCATCAATACTACCTGCAAAATTATTGTCAGTGTATCCAATCAAAAAATCATTACTAGTGTTGGAATATAATATTCCATATCTTGTTGTTCCAACGATATATCTCAAAATTATTTTTCCAACATGACAATGTGAATGTTTGGGAGACTCCATGAACCTATAAATCAAATTGATAGCATACATAATGTCTATCCTAGTGGCAATGAGGTACATAATACTACCAACCAATATCTTGAATAGAGTTGGATCTACATTATATTTCAAATCCTCTTTTCTAAGATTTGTCACTATTGCAATTGAAGTTGATGCTGGTTTACAATTCATTATCCTGAACCTCTTCAAGACATCCATGACATACCTTTCCTGAAATGCAAAACATCCTAAACCTATTTGAAGAAAAAATCAATACCAAGGAAATATCTCATTAACCCCAAATCAGTCATTTCAAATTCTTTTTTCATAGTTGATTTAAACTTGTCCACTGGCATATTTCTTGTGAAGATCATATCATCAACATATAAGAAAACAACGAAAAATTCAATGAAAAGATTTGTATGAACCAACTCCAATGGTTCTATCACATGAACTTGTTGGCTCTTGAATGGGAGGGAAACCTTCAACCATATTTTTCTGCTACAATATTTTTATACCACCAAAATGTAGATGACCAAATCTGAGATGTCATAACCCAAAATCTTATGAACGTGTTGCCTTTTGGGAAAGGAAGACATCTTGTCTGTCAAAATTCATGGAAAGAGGATACATTATATTTTTTGTCATCTTAACCCTAGAAATCAACATCATACTGGGAGGTTTATCATATATGAAACAATCATTTCCCTTAAATATTACATCATACTATTTTTTAGTAAGTTTGCTAACACTAATAGGATTATGCTTCAAACCTGGGGAATAATACAAATCTGGTATGTGTCTTTTATGACCTTATTTGGTCTAGATGTTAACCATTCCTTTTACCATGACTTTTAGAATGTTTTCTTACCCCAAGTTGACTTTAGTCCTCACTAAATCATCCATATATGAAATTAATCTTTTGTCTCATGTCATATGATTGTTACATCCACTATCTAAAAAAAAAATATCATTACAAGTCTCTTGAGCAACATTAGAAGTAAGAAATAACAAGTCTTCATAGTTCTCAGTGGTGTTAGAATAATTTGCATCCTTTCTACTAAGGTCAGTCATCTTCTTCCTACATTCATGTGCATAATGACCCATTGTGTTACAATAAAAAAATTTAACTTTGGATTTGTCATACCTCTGATTTGGCTATGGGTTTTTGTTGTTTCCCCCCCTTAAGTTATGAAGATTTTGATATGGTCTATTTTCTTGTTCTAAAATAACCCTTTGGTTGTTTATTTCATTTCTCTTTCCCTTGCCTCTTAACTTTGATCCTCCTCTTCCACTTGAGATCAAAACCTGGGATTAGAATGCATTTTCCAAGGAATATTCATACTTGTTCATCCTTGATTCATGGGATAACAAGGATCCCAAAAACTCATCCATTGATAGATGTGTCTTGTCCTTAGACTCTTCAATGGATATAACCATTGCATCAAAATTCTTAGGTTAAGTTTCTAATAACCTTCTCCACCACCCTCTGATATGGAATCTCTTCATTGTCCATCCTTAACTGATTTAACATGTTCATGACTTGGGTCATGTACTAGTCCATTGGCTTTGACTCCTTCATCCTTAGATTCTCAAAATTCATTTGTTCATAATGTCTGAAACTTCATTGTCTTTACCTTGGTAATACTCTGATAGTTGGTCTCTAGGATGTGCCATGCTTTCTTTGAGAATATTGGTGCCGAAATATTGGGAAACATGCTTTCATCCAAGTCATTTTGGATGAGATAGAGATATTTTTCATCATCCTTCTTGTTATCTTTGAGCTGATCCTTTTGAGCATTGGTCAAATATCAATTGAATGCGTGATTAGATGGTTCTATATAGTTATGAACTAAAATATCCCAATCCCGAGAATGTAATAACGTCCTCATCTTGATTGATGAAATTTCTTAATTTTGCCTTGTAAGAACCGAGATCTGTGGCTATGAAAAAATATTGCTTGAAGCCATATTTTTTTTAAAGAAATCCCTTTTCAAAATGAATAAGGTGAATAACATATTTTTATTTTATTTAAAACTCGCAACCTAAAGAGAAATATATATTTGCATCATTTATAAAAATACACAAGTTATATTTATTATGAAAAATATACCATGTGCTTTTTAAGATTCTCCAAAATTTTAAGATATGAATACAATTGATCCATATAAATTTAAAATTGAACCCATGTAAATTATGATTTGAGACAAAATCATAAATAAAAAAATAAAACCCTCATGGATATGTGTAGTAGCATTGATGAATATTTGAATGAAAACAACAGAATTGAAAACTCTCCCTGCATGGGTTGGAATTGGAGCCCTATGTGCGCGATCTCAACAGGAAAAAACTTCTAGGGTGAATATTTGGAATATTCTCCCCTCCTTGTACAAGCAACAATCTTCTTTGCCCTTGATGAATCAATGGTAGATTTCTTGGGTCTACTTGAAAACCCTCGTGATTTGTGAGACCTACTACGAGATTTCTACATACTACGACCTCTCTCTGGGTTTGCAAGCTTCCTATCTAATATCACACTCTGATACCAATTTGGAGGAAGGGAAAATTTAGAATAACAACGGATATATGAAATCTTACACAAACACACACAAAAACCAAACTCAAAACGGAACACAAGAGACACAACATTTGCAGCTCTAAAACTTGAACAATTCTTTGCTTCTGGATAGATACTTAAATACACAAAACTTACTAATAATACGACTCATGGAAAATAGCTAATGCATAGCTAACTGGAATTATTCTAGAGTCTTTAAAATTAAAACTTTCCTAAAATAGCTACAAGAGTAATTATTTTCTAACAATAGTGACATTTAGTCTAGTCAACTATTATCATAAATGTTTGTTTGACTTGGAACTAACCATTCCGATATTAAACAAATTCTATTAAAAATTATTTGCAAGAAAAATTGACTTATGAAGAAATGAAGAACTATCTAGAAGACAAATCATGATGAAGTGTATCAAGGAACAAAGTTTAACAAATATCATATAAGAAAAGAAAAGAGGAAGATGAAACAAGAATATTGAAGCAATAAAAGATAGACTTGTGTCGAAGTATGGCAAGAGGAAGAATTTGGCAAAGATGAATGGTGAAATACAAAGAATAAATAATTTGGTTGGAGAGGTAAAATAATTGGTAATGATCCTACTTTTCTGTTGGCTTATGTTTTGGGCACAAATTGATGTTGTAATAACCATATAGCAAGGAGAGTACCTAGTGCATTTTCAGTGGTATCTGACGCTCTTGAATTTAAGGTATGGTCAATGATAATATTGTAAATATTGAGTTTAGCTACCTCAAAATAATTTCATTGTTATAATTAGCTACTCTAACAAGGAACATCAAATTAACAATGACCATGGATACCAATGATGACTGGTAAAGGATAAAGAAGACGATGAAGAGGTAAAACATAAGGTATGCATGGTGATGAGATCTAAATGGGTTATATTTTGGACATATGCAATGGGCTTGTAATTTGTTGGGAATTTAGTAAATCATTTGGGAAATTTATTGTACCTTATATGAAATGTTGTGATAATGCATATGTGTTGCAGGGGATGCATGATTGGTTGGATCCAACACACTAGAGGTCTTTTGGTCCAAGATGTAAAACTTATCCATAGGAAATTTGAATTCCCAAAGTGTTTTGTAATCCCTGTTGATCCAAGAGGATCTCAGTAGCCACCCACATATTCCAACTAGCTCAAAACAGTCTTTTGGAATTTTACTACTTTTAATAGTTTTTTGAGACCCAAACTTTCGGGGCCATTTTGAGGGCCTAAACGATGTTTTTTTCACGATTGGGAGCCTAAAGTTACCTAAAGGATATGATTGATCCCCAAAATGAATCTCCTTTTCAATAACTTTCCAACGAGCTATCGTTCACCCTAAACAAAGATCGTATGCAAAATTTATGACCCCGGGAAGTTGATGTACTAACTTACCCCAACATGGTCCACATGACTTTTGGCGCTTCATCTCCTAGGGTTAGCTTTTTGGATATCTAGGGTTTTGGAATTCATTTTTATTGAAAAAATTCCTTCAAATCCTCATTGTACTCATCTTCTTGTGAATGAGTGTAGTTGTCACATCTCTTCTTAGAGATAAGCTGCCACCATTCTAGCAAGCTTGTTTTTAGTATGCATGTTACAGTTTCAACATATTTCTTACTGAATAGAAGTCAAGTTTTATTGTATATTTGTTATTATTCAATGTGTCTCTATGTTAATATTATAAATCTGTGTTTTCTTTCATTCCGTTCATAAATCCAGATCAGTGGTATCAGAGCGGTCTACTCCTTGCCATTTTTTTTTAGTGCATGTCCTCAACATGATTAAGGTATAGATAGTTGGGTCTCGATCTTTTTTTTCTTAAGGACCACTACTCTCGCACACCCAATAAACCATCCATGATGGGAGAAAATAAAGACAAGGGTACATGAGATCCTTTCAAAATGTTTCTCGAGGAGGCCCTCGACCGACAAAGGAATAAGACGATGGACAACTTTTCACAAATCCTTGGACAGTTGCTGAAAAGTGACGCATCCACCTCAAGAAGAGGCGCCGCCCCCTTCAAGGTACAAACAAATTTTTATATTCCTATATTTTAAGGTCAAATAGATGTGGATTCCATATATAAATGGTTAAACCTTGTATAAGGGTATTTTTCTATCCACAACATTTTCGATAGAGAAAAGATTACATTTGTGCTCCTTGAGGTAGTCCTCCATGTCAAATATTGGTGGGAGACTTTCTGTGAGAAAAAGGAAATAGAGGGATCCACATTATTTGCAGTTTCACCCACTTGGGTTTCCTTCAGAGATGCTATTAAGGAACAATACTACCCTATCATATGTTATGATGACTTGTATACAAGATGGACCACACTGCGGAAAGAAAGAGACGAAATAGTTCTAGAGTTCACCAATGCCTTCCATACCTTGTGCACAAAGTTGGGTATCAAATATTCTGAGTGAAATATGGTTCTCAAGTACCATGACATTCTGCATAGATACATCAAGACATAAATGTATTTTTTGGACATCTCATACTTTGGTGCGGCCTATCGATATGCTATCAAAATTGAGTAGAAGCTTAAAAAAAAGACGCGACAGTTTGGGTCTGAGAATCCCTCATAGAAGAAGCAGGGAAAGGGAAGCCCCAACCTATAGAAAAAAGGACAGAGAAAATATGGGAAACCTTAGGAAAACTAGTCCAAATCGCAAGCAAAGAAGGACAATGGAAAGACAAAGAAAGATACTGGGAAGTTGTGCTACTTCCATAAGAGCCCCTGGCATAAAACTGATGATTTCCACTCAAAGTAGTCATTGGTGGCTGAGGTGAAAGCCTATGAATAAGATGCGGGTTTTGACTCTGAGTTAGAACCATAAAATGGGAGACAGATCATTGACGTAGAACCTAGTGTTGGATTACTAAGAGGGGGTGAATCATTAATAGAGAAATCTAATCTTTTTTAACCATATAATGCAAGTGTTATATTAATGTAGCATTATCATCCAACATTTGCAAAGTAAATAAACAATGAACAAATGAAAAATCATACACATACACAATACACCAGTGTTTTTATGTAGAAACCCAAAGCGAGAGAAAACCACATAATTATTTTTCTTATATGTCTTGAAGAATTACATTCATTGGAAGCACCAACTTCCTTTGTTTTCCAACTACAATTGGAAGGAGGATCCAACCCCCTACTTTCTTAAGATACAACCTGAGGGAAACTCCAACTCCCCAATTATCTGGCTATAACCAGAAGGAGGCTACAACCCCCTATGTTCTCCGACTACAACCAGAAGATGGCTACAACCACCTATCCTTGCCCCGTCCAACCACCCTGACATATAAGTAGAATGATGGAACCACTGTCACACTATCACTGTGAGATATATTGTTGTAAACCTGTACTAATCAACTTGCACCAAACAACTTGTGCCAATAACCTAAACCATTCATCAACCATGCATCAACATGTACCTCAACCTGTAATCAACCTGTACCATAAACAATTTCATCAACCATGCACCAACCTGTACCTCAACCTCAACCAAAATCCCTCATCAATTTCATCATCCAAATCTGATTTGTAACTCTGTAATAGACCTCGTGTATATGATCACATACCTGCAAACCTTCCTTATCTTTAACAACAAGAGACTAGCATTTTCATCAAACTTTACTTTAGTTTCACATGACTACTTTTGGATTAGTCAACAACCCTAACTTGAAATAATCATAATTATGTACCTGTAATGAATTAAGATCTGAAAATATTACACAATGTTCTTAAGTGTGTTTTATTCAATTCTTCCACATGTCACTACTTGGAACCTCTTTGAAAATGATTTATAGAAAAAATGACATACCTTGTTGAAATTTGGCTTATTCTAGAGAGAGAACTTGTAGAGCGTGCCCTGCATGGAATATTTGTTGTATGGATCTGAAAATTGTACTCATAATACTACAGAATGTACTCTAGCCAACACATTTTTTTTTACTGAATTTGGATCTGTTATGAAAAATTTATGACATTTTTACCCAAAACACATGTTTTAGACTAGTTTCAGGACTAGCCACAAACCCTATTTTCCACGGAGTGTAACTCCAAAAATACAATGACCCACAAGCTTAAATTTGTACCATATCTACTTGGATATGTTTCCTCAATGGTCTCCCAATTTCACGGTTTGATTCATTCTAGAAGAAAAGTTATTGCGAAAATGGTGAGATGACCTGTAAATAACATACCTTAGAAAACATCATCAAAATAATTTATCCTCCCTTGCATTTCGGTCTTCTTTACGTCACCTTCCCTCTGAAATTTGGCTTAGATCTCCTTTGGTTACCTCATTCACCTGTATATATTCAATATTCTCAAGTGTGATTGAAATTAGATAGCCTTGCCTCTTATTTATACTTTCATGTAGCTTCCTTCGAAGCATCTTCTAGACCACTTTGTCCACATAGACACTTTGTCCACATAGTCACCTATGTACAACTTTGCCCAATTTTTCATTTTTCCATATATCTAGTAGCCACTTGACTACTTAACCCATTTTCCTCATTTTAGGGTTAACCTTCTTATAACCACTTTCCATAATTAAAAAGTTCTCCATTTACTGTATTATTTAAATAATCCTTCTTGACTTTGTCACTTCACTTTATTATTTAAATAATCCTCTTTGACTTGGTCACTTCATTTTATTATTTAAATAATCCTCTTTAACTTTGTCACTTCACTTTATATTTAAATAATTTCTTCTTTGCAAGAACTTTGACTTCTTTGACCTTTTGGGGCTTCAAGCCAACGTATGAGGGTCCTCCAACTTTGTAAGGCCATAAATATCAAACCATGAGGAGTTATGTGGCATTCCACATACCACCAAAAACGGAATGTCATGTACTTTCCATTTAGAATAGTCTTGCCTGCAAATATATCAAAATTCATACCATTATACATAAAACAAACTTGGGTATGTTACCCAAACCTTTGTGCTACCAGAATTCGCTACTGGACTTTCTTCAAGGGTTGACATCAATGACAACCAACCCAATTAATAAAAAATACCCCCCTTTGGCATTGATGGAAACATTCTGATGCAATACTAAAATCATATCACTCATGCTCCCCCTGGAACCATACCTGCATCTCTGTGACCAATGCTCCCCTTGGAACCATACCTGCATCTCTGTGACCAATGCTCCCCCTGGAACCATGCCTCTATCATCTGCATCTGATAAATCTCTCCCCCTTTTTCATCAATTGATAAGGTATATTTTCGTTCGGGTATGCTCCCCCTAACTAACTCGTCTGATCTCCCAAACTAATCTGTCCTCTTTATGGTGCTTCCTTGTGTACATATAAGACATATAAGATAATCATTCAAAAGAATTCATTTTGGAGTATAAATAACTCTGTGTCTCTGGCGAAGATACTCAAAGGCTTCATGTGGAAGTGGTTTTGAAAAGATGTCTTCCATTTGTTCTTTTGTGCCCACATATTCAACTCTGATGTTGTTTTCTGCAACCTGTTCTCGTAGAAAGTGATACTTGTTTGGAATGTGCCTCGTCTTGGAGTGCATCATTGGGTTCTTTGAGATACTGATGGCACTTGTAATATCACAATAGATTGGAATGGGCTCATCATACTCAACCTATATATTTGTCAGACTTTGTTTCATCGATAGAACCTATGTACAACATGTTTTTGATGCAATATAGTCTGCCTCGTCTATAGATAAATATATCGATGATTCTTTCTTTCTTATCCATGATACTAAACACTCACCCAAGTAGAACGTTGCTCCATTGTTGCTTCGTCTGTCATCAATGTAACCTGCCCAATATGCATATGTTTAGGAAATAAGTGATAGATCCTTTCCTTTTGGATACTATAATCCAAACTCTTATGTTCCTTTGAGATATCTAAAAATCCTCTTCATTGATAATACATGTCATTCCTTTGGTGCTGCCTGAAATCGTGCCACCTATCCAAATGCCTGCATTATATATGGTTTGGATTTTGTCACATATAGTAGGATACCGATCATTGACCTGTATTGCGTCTTATCTATAGACTTTGCATCATCTTTTCTCAACTTGCAACTGGAGTGATAACTGGTTTGCAATCTTCCATTCCGAACCTCTTTAGCATTTCTCTGATATACTTGGATTGAGAAATAAAAATTCCTTGGTTTCTTTAACGTATCTGAAGACCAAGAAATAAGGATAGTTCTCCAAGTAATGACATTTCAAATTCATTTTGCATGTCCTTTGCAAATTTATTGATGTATAGGTTGTTGTCTGCACTTCCTTTTCTTATCCTTGTCTGTTGTAGATATTTATCCAGTCTAGAGTACTATGCTCTAGGATCCTATTTTAGACTATACGAGGCCTTCTTTAATTTACACACATAATATGCATTCTCTGACAACTGATATCCTTCTGGTTGTTCAATGTAGACTTCTTATTCAAGTTCCCCATTTAGAAAAAATGATTTTACATCTATCTGATACACTTTAATATTTTTTGAGCATGCATAAGATAAAATAAATCAGATTGCTTCCATTATGGAAATTGGGGCAAATGTCTCTTCAAAGTCAGTTCCTTCAACTTGTGCATATCCTTTACATACCAATCTAGCCTTGTTCCTTTTAACCTGTCCATCTTCATTCAATTTATTCCTATATACCGACTTTGTGCCGATCACATTCTTATCCTTTGGTCTTGGAACCAATTACCAAGTGTCATTTTTCTCTATTTGATCCAATTCTTCATCCATGGCCTTATTCCAAAATTTATCCTTGATGGCCTCTTGAAAACAAGTTGGTTCAATTGTAGATGAGAGTGCTAGGTGTGTTTGTTCTCGTGAACATATTATTCTTCTAATCTCAACTCCTGCATCTTTGTTTCCGATAATTTGATCTGAAGGATGATTCTTCTATACTCGTCTGCTAGGTGTCTTTGGAGGCACTTGATGAACTTGCTCTTCTGCTTTTTTGGATCCTCTTCATCTTCCCCTTCTACTTTTTTTGATCTTATTCTTCTTCTTCATAAATTTGTTCCATTGATTCATTTTCTTCTTCCTTTAATTCTTGTCTACCTGTTTCAACAATTGTTATATTGACGCTTTCCACAACTTTGTTCAATCTTAGGTTGTAACACTTGTATGCTTTCCTTATACTTGATTAACCAACAAGTACTCCTTTTTCCACACGAGAGTCAAAATTTACCATTCTTCCATCTTCTCTTTTGATGTAGCATTTGCTTCCAAAAACTCTAAAGTGCTTCAGATTTGTTGGTCTTCCTTTCCATAGCTTGTAGGGAGTTTTGTCAGTGTTTTTTATGAGCATTAATCTTTTTTTAATGTGAACTATTGTATGCACTTTCTTTGTCCAAAAGATATCGGTCAATTTGGAATCCATTAGCATTGTTTGAGCCATTTCCTGTGTTGTCTTGTTCTTTATTTCAACAACTCCATTTTGTTGAGGTATCCTAGAAACAAATAATTGCCTTTTTATTCCATTCCTACTACAGTGGTCCATAAATTCATTTGAAGTGAACTCTACTCCATTATCAGATCTCAAGCATTTGATTTTTGAATCCATTTCATTTTCAACCATTTCCTTGTAGACCTTGAAGTTTTCAAAAGCTTTTGACTTGTTCCAGAGAAAGAAAAATGCGGTCATTCTTGTATAATAATCAAATAATAACATAAGTTATTTCTCAACTTTTAAACCCTTTGTTGTAGTTGGTCCAACTAGATCAATATGCACAATTTCTAGTGGTCTTGTCATGGAATATTCTTTTGATTTAAACCTGGTATTTGTTTGCTTTCCTTGTTGACAATGCTTTCATAAAGTGTTGGTTGGTTTCGTGATCTAGGGCATTTCTCTAACTACTTCCCTTTTGTTGACTTTGACAAGGTTATCAAAATGTATGTGACCCATTCTTTTGTGCCATATCCAACGTTCATCTTCCTGTCATAGGCAACACTTTTCATTTCCAATTTCACTTAATACATATATGTTGATTGAAGTTCTCGCAGTTGTTGCAATCAATTTTACTAAACCTTATTTTCTTATCTCGCACTTTTGTGAATCTAAAGTAACTTTATGACCCTGTTCAGACATTTGAATCACACTTAGAAGATTATGTTTCATATATTCTACTAGTATAACATTTTCTGCCTTGGTATTCTGGTTCCCAATTTTGACTGTGCCTTTTCCAATGATTTTAGTTGAATCATCATTTACGAAGGAGACTGATCCATCTCTTTCCTTTCTTAATGTAAGAAACTTGTTTCTATCACCTGCCATGTGTTTTGAATAACCATTGTCAACATACCAACCAATTTTATTCTTCTTAGATTATAGAGTGAGTGTGCATTCTTCATTGCTATATCGATTCTTCTTTCTTATCTGTGTCCTTTTTTGAGGTTCCTGTCTGTGACTGTTGTTGTTTTTTTGTGGTTATATAGGAGGGACTTTCATTCTAAAATCTTTGGCCATATGTCCAAAGTTGTTACATTTGTAGCATTCAACTTCAGTGCTCAAAGATTCAAACCTATTATAAATTATTCTTTGTTTTTCACTAGGCATTATTGGATAACCCTTTTGTGTATGACTTTCAAAGTTGTTTATGTTCCTGTTGTTAGATCTGCAATTCATAACTTTATGTCCAAAATTATTACATGCATAACATAAACCAAAAAAAATAGTTCAATACCTGGGAGTTGAAGATATTCTGAAAGGAGGTACTCTTATGAATCCTTCTTCTTCCTAAGGCCTATATGTTTCTGTCATTCGTTGATTCTGAAATCTAAATCTTCTCGGTGGCAGAGTGTCCCTGTAATTTTCTTTGTAGACCTTCCTATCCCCTTTGATTTTTTATGCATAGATTTTTGGATATGTTTCTTGTTCTGTTGTTTTGTATCTTGTTCCCTTTTTTGTCTGATTGTATCAAAGTCCATACTTTTCATGATGAGGTTTTTAACTGTTGATAATGTCATTTAAAAATTTTGAGTTATTCTACATATTTTTCTTTTGAATATCCTTTCTTAATGTGACAATTTCTTCTTCCAAATTTCTAATGATCTTGTCTCTTCCTTCTAGCTATTCTTTGAGTGATTCTTCAATTATTTTTTCTTCTTCAATTTGAACCTTCAAATTTGTGATCATTTGTTCTAGATCCTGAGTGTCTTCTTTCTTGTCTAGTTCCGCTTGTAGTTTCTTGTTTTTCTTCTTTTCTCTTCTGATAACTTATGTGGAACAGAACAATTCTTCTCAGTAGTCAACTTCTGCCTCTTCATATTATTCTTCGGCCTCTTCCTATTATTATTTGAAGTCTTATTTATCAAAGTCTTATGCTTCTATGAATAGAACTCTTTTTGTCTCACTGTCACTGACTTCATCTTCATCTAATGATAAGATGTCTTATTTGGTGCATAAGATTTTCTTGAAAACTTTCTTTCGGTTATTTTTACTTTATATGTTTGTTTTCTATTTGAGTAACCTTCATTATTTCTCTTTTTCTTATGGGGAAATTTGTTAGAAAAATGACCAATACCATCACAATTAAAACAAATCAAAGGAAGCTTACCTCTATACCTACCATTGGTTCCCTTGTTCAATATTCTTACAAAGTTGGCCGCTTCTTCATCATCTTCCGAGCTGTCACTGCTACTACTATGTTCTTTTTCTTTTTGCTTTTCCTTTTTCTTTGACCTTTTCGATGCTTTGAAGGTTTCTTCTTTTATATCTGGATTTTCCTGTTCAATTCTCATTTCATATGATGTAAAGATTCCATGTAGTTCATTCATGCTTATTGAGTTTAGATCTGCTCTTTCTTCTAGTGCTGATTTCTTAGGGTCAAATCTCATAGGAAGAGATCTTAGTACCTTTTGAACAATTACATATTCTTTGATTTCTTCTCCCAATCCCAAGATTGCATTTACTATTTCATCAACTCGTAAAAAGTAAGCTGAAATATTCTCATCTTCCTTCATCTTTAGTTGTTCGAACTTACCTCTGTAAGTTTGAAGCTTTGTTGCTTTGACTTTTGAATCTCCTTCATAAATATTTCGAAGTTTGTCCCAAATCTCTTTAGTGGATTTACAATGTGAAACTTTGGTGAATACCGATTCCCCAAGACCTTTCAAAAGTGCATTTGTGGCTTTGAAATTATTCTAACCGAGTTTCATTGCTTTGTCATTTGTCGACAGAACTGTTAATCCTATGTATCCATCTACAATTGATTGTCAAATTTCAAATCCTTGTTCCTGTATATATGTCTTCATCCTTATGCTCCAAAATGCATACTTTTGTCCATCAAACTGTGGTATTCCATTTTCATACATGTTGTTTCTCTCCATGATCTACCTTTCAGTGGTTAAACTAATTTCTGAAGGAACCTTCTCTGATACCAATTGTTGGATTACTGAGAGGGGGGGTGAATCAGTAATAAAGAAATCTAATCATTTTTAACCATATAATGCAAGTGTTATATCAATGTAGCATTATCATCCAATATTTCCAGAGTAAATAAACAATGAAAAAATGAACAATCATACACATACAAAATACACCAGTGTTTTTACATAGAAACCCAAAGCGGGAGAAAAACATGAAATGTTTTTTCTTATATGTCTTGAAGAATTACATTCATTGGAAGCATGAACTTCCTTTGTTTTCCAGCTACAAATGGAAGGAGGCTCCAACCCCCTAGTTTCTCAGGCTACAACCTGAGGGAAGCTCCAACTCCCCAATTCTCTAGATACAACCAGAAAGAGGCGACAAATGCCTATGTTCTCCAACTACAACCAGAAGGTGGATAAAACCACCTATCCTTTCCCCGTCCAACCACCCTGACTTATAAGTAGAATGATGGAACCACTTTCACACTATCAATGTGAGATATATTGTTGTAATCCTATACCAATCAACCTGCACATAACAACCTATACTAATAACTTAAACCATGCATCAACCATGCATAAACATGTTCCTCAACCTGTAATCAACCTATACCATAAACAAGTGCATTAACCATGCACCAACATGTACCTCAACCTCAACCAAAATCCCTCATCAATTTCATCATCCAAATATTATTTGTAACTATGTAATAGACCTGGTGTATATGATCACATACCTACAAACCTTCCTTAACTTTAACAACAAGAGACTAGCATTTTCATCAAACTTTACTTTAGTCTCAAATGACTAGTTTTGGATTAGTCAACAAACCCAACTTGAAATAATCATAACTATGTAATTGTAATGAATAAAGATCTCAAAATAGTACACAATGTTCTTCAGTGTGTTTTATGAAATTCCTCTAGGTTTTACTACTTGGAACCTCTTAGAAAAATATTTATAGCAAAAATGGCATACCTTGTTGAATTTTAGCTTATTCTAGATAGAAAACTTGTAGAGCATGCCCCACACGAATTTGTTTTTGTATGGATCTAAAAATTGTACACAAAATAATACAGACTGTATTCTAACCAAAACATTTGGTCTTACTAAATTTGGATCTGTTATGAATAAGTAATGATGTTTTTACCCAAAACACTTGTTTTAGACTAGTTTAAGGACTAGCCACAAACCCTATTTTCCACGGTGTAAATCCAAAAATACAATGACCCATAAGATGAAATTTTTAGCACAATTACTTGGATATGTTTCCTCAATGGCATGCCAATTTCACAGTCTGATTCATTCTATAAAACAAGTGATTGTGAAAATGGTGAGATGACCTGTAAATAACATATCTTAGAAAGCATCGTCAAAAGAATTTATCCTCCCTTGAATTTTGGCCTTCTTTACTTCACCTTCCCTCTGAAATTCAGCATAGATATCCTTTGGTTACCTCAGTCACCTAAAGATAGTCAATATTCTCAAGTGTGATTGAAATGAGAGAGCCTTGTCTCTTATTGATACTTGCATGTACCTTCCTTAGAAGCATCTTATAGACCACTTTGTACACATAGTCATCTATGTCCAACTTTGCCCAATTTTCCACTTTTCCATATATCCAATAGCCACTTGACTACTTAACCCACTTTCCTAATTTTAGGGTTAACCTTCTTATAACCACTTTCCATCATTATAAAGTTTTTCATTTACTTTAAATAATTGTCCTTCACTTTGTCACTTCACTTTATTATTTAAATAATCCTTTTTGACTTTGTCACTTCACATTATTATTTAAATAATCCTCTTTGACTTTGTCACTTCACATTATTATTTAAATAATCCTCTTTGACTTTGTCACTTCACTTTATTATTTAAATAATTTCTTCTTTGCAAGAAATTTGACTTCTTTGACATTTTGGGGCTTCAATCCAACATATGAGGGTCCTCCAACTTTGTAAGGACATAAATCTCAAACCGTGAGGAGTTATGTGACGTTCCACATACCACCAAAAATGGAATGACATGTAATATCCATCTAGAATAGTCTTACCTACAAATATATAAAAAATCATACCATTATACACCAAACAAACTTGGGTCCATTACCCAAACCTTTGTGCTACCAGAATTTGCTATCGAACTTTCTTGAAGGGTTGACATCAATGAAAACCAACCCAATTAATCAACACCTAGTGCCACCATTGCTTCCACCAAGACCCAACTTGATGAACCTGATGAGCTATAGGAAGGTGAGCGCCTCTTTCATTCACAAATGTGGGTGAAAGGCACTTTGTTGCACTTCATCGTTGATAGTGGTAGCCATAAGAACCTCATAACAAGAGATGTCATAAAGTGGCTAGCCCCATAGATAATGATGCACCCACATCCATACACCATCGGATGGCTTTGCCAAGGAAGTGATATTCGTGTCAACCAACAGTTTGTCATGTCATACGACATCAAGCCATTCAAAGATGAGGTATTGTACAATGTTTCTCCCCTTAAATTTTTTGATGTTCTTTTGGGCCAACTTTATTTATTGAAACTTCATGTTGCATATGTGTCTAGGCCTCGCAGTGTTATTATGAATTTGAATAGGAAATTGTACAGGATACTCAAGGTATTCCACCAAATGTTATTTCCTTGATCTTTTCCAAGCAATGCACAAAGGTCATTTCTCAGACTAGGAAGTTTGTCTTCTTTGTTATTTTCTCTCATAGTGAGAGAATGGTTACAACCACATACATGGCCTCTGCGGTCGACCTCTCCATGCATCATAAGAAAGTGGATAAGGTTGTGGAAGAATGCAAAGACATATTCTTATCATCGACTGGGATACCTCTACACTGTGAGGTCAAGCATCCCATCGATATTACTCCTGGTGCATCGCTACCCAATGAGATAGTCTATCGTCGCTCTCTATTAGAAAATGAGAAAATGTGTCATATCAAAGAACTTCTTCAAAAGGGGCACATTCGACCCAACTCATCACCATGTGGAAGCCCAATAATGTTGGTGCAAAAGAAAGATGGGAACCGGTGACTCTACATTGATTACTAGGCCCTAAATAAAATCACAATCAGTAATCGGTACCTGATTCCTTGAATGGAAGATCTCCTTGATGAGCTCTAGGGGGAAAATACTACAGTAAAATTGATCTGAAGTCTAGCTACCATCAATTACCAATAGACTAGACATATGTATGGAAGACTACCTTCAAGTCAAAAAAAGGTATTTTTTAATGGTTGGTCATGCCCTTTGGTTTGAAAAATGCCCCACCAAATTTCAAGAGGACGATGGAAAATATCTCGCATCATTTCACTAATTCATTTGTAGTTGTGTATCTGGATGACATCCTCATCTAAAAGAAGACTTGAATGGAACACTTGCAACATATTCATTAGGTTCTTCACACTATGTGACAACACAAGCTATATGCCAACTTGGAAAAATGATCCTTCTACATGGACAGGGTCTAGTACCTAGGAATTGTGGATCCAGCCAAGATCTAAGTCATCCACGACTGGCTAGACCCAACCATGCTCATCGATATTTGAATATTCTTAGGCCTTGAAAATTTCTATCATAGGTTCGTGTTAGGATTCTACCATATTGCATGGGTCCTCAACCAAGTAACCAAAGGTGGTGGTAAGGAAAAACTTGTGTGGGGCCTGTCCCAACAACAAGCGTTCGATGATCTAAAATAGTGCTTGTCCTCAACCCTATTACTTTCATTACCTGACCTGCAATATCCTTTTGAGAACGACATAGATGCTTCAGACTATGTCGTGGGTGCATTCCTCACTCAGCATGGCCACCCCGTGGCCTATCATAGTGATACATTATCATATGTCATCTGTAAGTACCCCACTTATGACAAAGAAATGTAATCCATTGTGCAATCCTTCCGCCAATGGAGGAATTACATTCTCAAGAAGGAGACAATATTCCAAACTGATCATAAGCCACTATAGTTCAAGCATACACAAGGAAAATTGTAGAATGACCACCATCAGAAGTGGTCCATATATTTACAATAGTTCCACCTTAACATCAAGTATAAAACAAGGAGTACCAACCGAGTCGTTGATTTCCTCAGCCGACCTCCAGTCACAACACTCACAATGGTTTTGGTCTCTTGCATCCATGAGACCTCCAGATGGCCCCACCTCTATGCGACAGATCCTGACTTCGCCAAAACCTACCAGATGTTGGGTGCAAACACAATTGCCACTAATTTCCATCTTCAAGATAGGTTTTTGTTCCATCTGGGCCATTTTTGTGTTCCATCAAGTGAGAAAGTGAAGATGATTTGGGATTCCCACTACAGTCGGGTGGCAGAAAACTTCGGCGTGGAAAAGATAGTGGCAGTGCTACATCGACAATTCTACTAGCCGAAGCTTTCACATTATGTCAACAAGTATATCTAGTCCTGCACTACTTGTAATATTACCAAACCAACCACTAAGAAACAAGGCATGTACACTCATTTTCCTACTACTGACAAGCCCTAGGAATCCATATCAATGGAATACATGTCGGGCCTTTCATCTACCAAGTGGGGAAATGATAGTGTTTTTGTTGTTGTGGATCACTTTTCCAATATGGCGATTATGGTCGCCTAGAAGAAGAGGATCACAGTGGAGGCCACTACCAAGATATTATTTGAATGAGTGCAGGTACACTTTGGGATCCAACAAACCATTATCTCAGATCAGGACAATTGGTTCCTCATCACATTTTGGTCAAGCCTCTGGCTATTGTTGGACACCAAGCTCAACAAATCCTCTTCCTTCCCCCCCCAAACTGATCGCCAAATTGAGGTCGTCAATTGGATGATCATGCATGTCCTACAAATGTACAATTCAAAGCACCCTCGCACATGGGATGATAGTCTTCCCTATGTTCAACAAAGCTACAACAAATACTTGCTTAGCTCAACCGACCACAGCCCCTTCCAGGTGGGGTTGAGATTTCAACCATTGGGTCCCATGGATGTTTCACTACCCCTTGCATCCAACCAGACAAACTCATTGCATGCTCCAAATGAATCTGACAAAGCTAACTAGTTCATTGAGTGGATCCAGCACATCCACCAAAAGGTTCAGGATATTTTACATAAGTCCAATGCAATTAGAACCATGATAAACACTGGGTGCCACACAAGTTTGAGGTGGGAGACAAAGTTTTGTTTCACTTGCAGAAAGAATGCATTACAGGGCCTCATCGAAAGATTTTTCCACTCCATTATGGACCTTACACCATCACCAAGGCTGTGAGTGATAATTCTTTTGAGCTCAACATTCCCCCCTTCCTTGGATTGCACCTAGTATTCAATGTGGAACTACTTCAACTTGTAAATGTGTTGAACCTACACATAATATATATAGCCAGAAAATACCACACATATTTGCAGAGAGAATTTGAGAGAGAAGAAGCAAGAATCAAGAGAGAAATAATAGAAGAATTCTCATTAACCGTAATGAATAATGAATAATTTACACATGATATACTTTGTATAACTCAATGAATGTGCACTGGAGGAGAACCAATGCACCATAGTGTTTGTCTAAAGTGATCTAGACACACACCAATAGTTACGGGAGTGAACTTCTACCTAGTCTAGTCTTTGAGGAAGTTACGAGAGTGAACTGCCACCTAGTTGAGTTAACTAATCAACTGGTATTCAATTAACTGACTAGACATAGTGTAGTGAGAAGTAGATCAAGGAACTAAGGGTAATGCACAAGTATGGTGATGATCCCAAGGCAAGTGTGCATTAGCATGGTGATGATCCCAAGGCAAGTGCGCATTAGCATGGTGATGATCCCAAGGTAAGTGCACATTAGCATGGTGATGATCCCAATGTTGCATAGTGACAAAAGCAATGCAACATCTAGACTCAACTCAATTAGTCAAACTGAAGTGTCAATTGAAGAGAATATTCTCCAGGTGGAATATTCTCCCCTAAAATATAGGAGACTGGATAATGACTAATAATGACTAAAAAACAAGGAAAAACACAAGACTATAGGACCAAGAGCACAACAGATGGGCATATTAGCAGATACAAAGCCAAGCTTGTTTCCAAATGCTTTCAGCAAGTGCATGCATTAACTATGATGAGACCTTCATTCTAGTAGTGAATGCGGATTCCATATGATTGGCACTTTCCATAAGGAAGGGGAACTGGATCCCAAGTCTGGTTATCGAGGAGGGATTTTTACTCCTCCTTCATGGCAGATTCCCAAACGCGATTTCTATCAACCTCGCCATAAGGTTGTGCATATGAATACTAAACCTAGAAAATATGTTTGGAGGGAAATGGTTCAGTGGAAGTGAGTGCAACAGGAGGATCCTAGAAATCAAATCGAGTCCTCCTAGTATCGGTTGGATCACCAATGAGATCCATGACATCTTGAAGAGTATTTTGTGCCCACTTGGGCCTCTTCTCTGGATTTACAACTACATATAGATGCTCTAACTTTGAATCTTATTGAATTGACTTTGTATCTCAATCGTCTGAGTCCTATGAATAAAAACTCGCACCTGGAGAAGAGTCGGCATGTGCATGCTCATCATCTCGGATAGGTGGAAGAATGAAAGTGTTTACATGCGGTTGTTGAGGTACATGTGAGACACTTTCCTCGAATTGGAAACTTCTCTCAATGATGAGCCAGGTCGAGGAAAAATAAATAATTCTATATCCCTTCACACCATCGAGGTATCTAAAAAAAATACACTCAGTGCTCCGTGGATCAAGTGTGTTCCTCTTTTCAGAGGGAATCTAGGCCCATGCACGTGAACTAAAAATACCAAAGTGGGCCACTTCCAGTTTGAGATCGCTCCAAGCCTCGTAGGGGGTCTTATCCTTGACAGATCTATGGGGAGATATTTTTTGGATGTATGTTGCACAATTAAATACTACGTCCCATAGTCTCTGTGGTATTGACTTTGCATGCAACATGCAACATGCCATCTCCTTTAGAGATATGTTTTTCCAGTCAACAACTCAGTTTTGTTGCTCATTATAGGGAATTGTGTGTTGCAAATGAATCCCCGCCTCATGGAAAATTTTATGGATCTCATGATTGACATACTCTCCCCCGTTATCAGTTCGTAGGACTTTGATTTTCTTTCCAGACTTTGTCTCAACTAGGGCTTTTAAATATTTGAGGTTTTGAAAGGCCTCAGTTTTTTTCTCAAGAAATTAACTCCATGTAAAATGTGAGAAATAATCAACAAAAATGAGAAAAAAACTCACTTTGTTGATATATGGATGCGGAAAAGGACCCATAAGGTCACTATGGATCAGATCTAAAGGCATAGAATCTCTTTGATACTTTCCTTTGTCGAATTTCTCTTGAGGGTGTTTTCCAAGAACACATCCCTCACATACTACCTTGGAGAAATGGATGTCTAGTAGACCATCAACCAATATTTCCTTGCTAAGCTATTGCATATATATATATAATTAAAATGTCCAAACCTTTCGTGCCATATCCTACTGCTTTCATCAACATGAGTAAAGTAGAGTTTGGTTCAATAAATTCAGAAAATGTGTACAATCTAGATTGATGATTTACCTCATTGGTAGCAACCGTGGAGTTGGTTTGCATGTCATAGATGTCCATGACATTTGGTGTGAATATGACTTTCTTTCTGGTGCCAAAATTTTTCATCTAATACACAGAGAGAAGGTTGATAGAAATTTTGGAAATGTGCAACACATTCTCGAAGCTTTCGTTGGTGAGTTCAATCCTTCCTTTGTCAGTGACTTCGACTGAAGAGTTATCCCCCATAAATATAGGAGGATCTTTGCATGCATCTAATGAAGAATTGACTTCTTTTGAGGCAGCCATGTGATGTGATGCTCCTGAATCTACGATCCAAGCATCGAGAGAGGAGTTGATGGCTATTGGCCCTTGACCAATTTTGAGGATCCTTGGTCATTTTTGACCATTTTGGGACTTCGACACGCTTTCAAAGGTGGAGTGCAAGTCGAAGCAGAGATCGCGAGATCTCGGCATCGTTTTTGGTATTTTTAGGTTTTGGGATTATGTAATGGGTATGGGGATGTTAGCCCATGGGTTTACCCATGCTTAGGCCTATTTTGTAATGTATAAATAGAATTCTAGGTGATGTAATAAGTAGTGAGTAGTGACTAGTAGAGACGAGTCAGTTGCAAGTGTGTTAAGTGATAAGTGGTAATTGCTTTGTGCATACTACGTGAGGCTGGGAGAGCTAAGTCCAAGTGATTGTAAGATACTATGGAAGGATTTTTTCCATAACTCAAGGAAGGAGGATCTAGCGAGGGCGCATATCTCCTGTCTCTGCGGAGTTGATTTTGAGGCTTTGTGCATGTAAGAAGATTAACCAAAGATAATAAAGAAGACGAAGAATTGGTGGACATAGCCCCAGGGTGGGGGTGAACCACATATATCTTGTGTTGTGAATGCTTTGTGCTTCTTGGTTGTTCTTTTGTTTATATGATTCAATGTTTAGTGCAATGTTATATGATAGATGGATCTAATATGATAGCTTAGTGCTAAATAATGTGAATGAATGCTAGATCTGATCTCTGTTAGTATGCTTAGTGCTTGAGTCTATTGAATCCATGTGAATATTGTGATGATCTGTTGTTAGGGTTTAGGTGCGTTGTAAGGTAAGACTGAATATTGACAAATCATAACTTCTAAAGTTCTCTATTAAGGTGTTACAATCACATATATGTGTCCCATCTAAGGTTGCAGACATCTGAGTCCTTGATCAAAATCTGGACTAGGGGGTCAAATTTTGCTCAAATTTCAAACTATTCGGAATGCGACGAAAATGGTGCCATTGCGTCCGTCTCGTCTTCCTAATTCCGATGGTATATTTACTTTCTCAAACGGAGTCTGTATGGAGAAGATACGCGATCTATTCGTCGAGCCAAACAAGCAAAAATTAGATGCTGACTGTACCTATCCGTACAGTCCGTACAGTGGCCACGTGGCAGGGCTGTACAGTCCATACGCTAACCATACAGTGCTAACGTGGAGACTGTATGGTGAAATGGCACCTGGTGACGTGGCAGTATGTGATTGGTTGACAACGAGAAAATCTGAATGCAACACGTGGCATCAGTTGGGCGAATGGATGGGTGCCACGTGGCCCAATCAAGGGCTGCCACGTGGCACCCGTTTAATGGCTATTGGTTCATTGGTTGGTTAATGGTTGATTGTGTAAAATGTGGGAGTCTGTGGGGTTCGACCCCGGGACCTCCCCCCACAGCAGAGAGTCTTCGCGCGACTGCCCGGCCATTGGACCACGGGTACTGCTTGTTATATGTACCCATTTAAATATTTTTAAACTTGTTTAAAGTTTCAAACGAAGGGGGGTCGGGCCAAGGCTTAGCCCTGGCCCGAGGTTTTATCACACCACATATGACCGCAACAAGTATTAAATGGCGTGGGGTAAACACATGACCCATGGTTCCATTAAACTTGCAAATAACTGTGTGTTATAACGCGCACGGGGTTTTTTTTTTTTAATTATTGTAAACCATGGTTTTGTATATATCACATTTTAACCCTGTTATAATGTTTGTGTGCAGGAATGTATGTCAAATGGAGCCCCCGGTTCTATGGGTAATCCACATGACCAGTGGTTATACCTCATGCGTGCGTATTTTTACATTGTGGATTCCAACGGTTGGTTTAAGTGGTTAGCACAGTTTTAATGCACCCGGTACTTGGCGCTTGGCCATTGGCTTGTTAAACATTAAGCCCCTTTTTGAGGTCCTATGACCCTTATACGCCCAGGAGCTTGGCGGTTAGGGGCTGGAGGCGCCCTAACCATTCTACGGTTTGCACCATTGGTACGGTTGCGCCCGGTGCCAGGTTTTAACGCGTTTTGGGAGCGTGTTCTGGGTTCATGCACACAGAGGTGCGTTTTGTAGAGCCAGTTCCAGCAAAGCTTGAAGGAGGAAAATGGAGGAGGCCTAACTTCTTCATCGTTTGGTCGATTGAGGTGTCGTAAAAGCCCAGATAGGTGTTTTTAGACGTGCTAGATCCATTGGTGTTGTTTTCAAGGAGATTTGAAAACTTCTTCTGCAAGTTTTTCACCATTGAAGTTTCAGCAAGCTCCAGGGAGCTTGAAGCCCTCTTTGATGGAGGACATGGTTTGGTGAGCCTATGTTTGTTTTCTGTGATTGAATAATCATTTTTGGCTAATTGATATGCTCTGAACACATTGGGACAGGTTTCAAAGGCTGCTGAGGACTTTTACAGGTGTTTTTTCCAAAGAGAAGCTCAGGGAAGCTTATGGCCACATGTAGAAGAGGTCATGCCCGGATGAGCCATGATCCATTTTCAGAGTTGTATTAGTCATTTTTGGGGTTTTTATGTGTTCTGATCTCAATGGTATAGTCTGTTTTTCCATTGTAGTTGAGCAGCATCTTGTAAAATAACTTTTGACTAATTAATCCCAGAGAGCCAAGTCCATTATGGAGGCTCAAGGAGATGTAGCCCGGAGGGGGGTGAACTCCTTTATCATGTTGTTCTTGTTGTGCATTTGATGGTTTATTTGCTGCAAGTATTGTTGATGTGTATTTATTTGAAGTACATATTTAACCATTTACAAGAACATTTCCTCATACATAAGCATTTAAAGGAAGAAGCATGAACTTAACACATAAGTTTATTTTGCATATTTATACACATGAAGCAAGGTCCTGTAAAGTTTGTTTTAATGAAGTAGGGGTGCTTGCATAGCATAACAAGTCAGCCTTCTATTTTCAGATCAAGTGGTATCAAAGCATAGTTTGTTTTGCTCATGTGTTTGCCATTGATAGCTTGAGATTTAGCTGTTGGTATTGTGCAAGTTTTGTGTTGAAGTTTGCAAGGATGGCAGAAGCTTCAAACATGGGTAGTTCTCATACATTTTCATTATCTAAAGAAGAGTTGCGAACTATGAGAGATTTGATGAAAGAGATGTATGATGATAGGAATAAGAAAATTGCCCTTGAAGAGCAGTTGATGTCCATGAAGAAGGAGAAAGACCAGCTTTTGCAAAGGTTGCATGAGATGGAGAATCAACTCCATGAGGCAAAAGAAACCCTTACCAAGTACATACATGAACATAAGGTATGCAGTGTTAGTTTATCTTCTAATTCCTCTAAAGATGAATGTTTT
>ML826912.1:56509-68826 GCA_009831015.1 Picea engelmannii
ATCATTCAGTTGCATTTGATTATGTTAAGCATGATAAATTTGGAAGAAAGAATCCTTGTACATATTGTGGTTTGTTTAACCATCATGTTTCAAAGTGTTGGAAAAGATTGGCCGCTTTCAGGAAACTTTCTAAGCAAAGACAGTGTGAAAGGAGGATGCAAAAGGTTTGCACTCATTGTCAGAAGCGGGGTCATCTAATTGACCAATGTTGGACGTTGCATCCAACTATTTGTCCACAGCCTGAGAAGCAGTTGGATAAGGATATTGGAAAGAATGGAAGAGGAGATTCCATCATCGATGTGAGTCCAGATGATTCACAAGAGGACGATGTTCAGCAGAAAAAGTCACCGTTGAGTTGGTTTGGTAAGAAATGGTTGGATTTCTTGAGCAAGTGAGGTTTGCGTTTTTCTGTTGTAAATGCACTTTTCAGTGTTATGTGTGCATTTACGGGAAGCATGATAAGTTGCATCCATTTATATTTTTTTGTATTCAACTCTTAAGTACCCATATGTTTTGGAGTTGTACTTATGTTTGTACTGGAAGGAGAGTTGAAGAGTCCTATACATGCATTTTTTTTTATGTATGTATAAGCAGTGACCCTGGTGATGGTTCATCATGAGTGATTCATGATTGTTACATGATTATGTATTATGTTTGTTGACTTGTTAGTTTGGGAAGGTTGATGTTTCAATGAGTCTCGACTGGTGTTGATGATTTTCTGACGACTATGTTTTGTCGATCGTGTTGTTCGACTTGCGTTTAGTCGATGGTGTGTATTGAATTGAAAGTTGATTTTGAGTAAACCATGATGCATGAAAATGCCATGTACTTTGATAAAGTACAAGATGCAACAGTTTGTTTGAAGAACAAAAGATTTTGTAGGCATCATTTTTCAGTCTTGTCTAATTTGTTTTCAAGATTGATGGTTTTCTTGGCTTGTGACAAGATGTGTAGGAATTTTTTTAAGCTATTGGAGAGATGATTATGTTGACGTCAAAGATTTCGAAAGAGGGACTTGATCCTCAGTGGGAAGGTTGGCAATCTTCCAAGCACAGAGAGAGCAGTGGGTCAGCAACAGCCAGAGAGCAGTGGTTGAAGGACATAGTCAGTTGCAGTGCACGACATGTCAAAGTATTCAGGTGATTGTCGAAAAGATTTTGATATAACTTGAAAGCAGACAGATAAGCTTTTGTTGGTCCAAAATCCTTTCAGTGGGAAGTTGTGATCAAAATCTGGACCAGGGAGTCAAATTTTGCTCAAATTTCAAAGTGTTCGGAATGCGACGCAAATGGTGCCATTGCGTCCGTCTCGTCTTCCTGATTCCGGCGGTATATTTACTTTCTCAAACGGAGTCTGTATGGAGAAGATATAGCGATCTGTTCGCCGAGCCAAACAGGCAAAAATTAGATGTTGATTGTACCTATCTGTACAGTCCATACAGTGGCCACGTGGTAGGGCCGTACAGTCTGTACGCTGACCATACAGTGCTGATGTGGTGACCGTACGGTGACATGGCGCCTGGTGACATGGCAGTATGTGATTGGTTGACAATGAGAAAATCTGAATGCGACACGTGGCATCAGTTGGGCGAATGGATGGGTGCCACGTGGCCCAATCAAGGGCTGCCAGGTGGCACCCATTTAATGGTTATTGGTTCATTGGTTGGTTAATGGTTGATTGTGTAAAATGTGGGAGTCCGCGGGGTTTGACCCTGGGACCTCCCCCCACAGCATAGAGTCTTCGCACGACTGCCCAACCATTGGGCCACGAGTATTGCTTGTTATATGTACCCATTTAAATATTTTTAAACTTGTTTAAAGTTTCAAACGAAGGGGGGTCGGGCCAGGGCTTAGCCCCGTCCCGAGGTTTTATCGCACCACATATGACCACAACATGGATTAAATTGCGCGGGGTAATCACATGACCCATGGTTCCATTAAACTTGCAAATAACCGTGTGTTATAACGCGCGCAGGGTTTTTTTTTTTAATTATTGTAAACCGTGGTTTTGTATATATCACATTTTAAACCTGTTATAATGTTTGTGCGCGGGAATGTATGTCAAATGGAGCCCCCGGTTCTATGGGTAATCCACATGACCAGTGGTTATACCTCATGCGCGTGGATTTTTACATTGTGGATTCCAACGGTTGGTTTAAGTGGTTAGCACGGTTTTAATGCACCCGGTACTTGGCGCTTGGCCATTGGCTTGTTAAACATTAAGCCCCTTTTTGAGGTCCTATGACCCTTATACGCCCAGGAGCTTGGCGGTTAGGGGCTGGAGGCGCCCTAACCATTCTACGGTTTTCACCGTTGGCACGGTTGCGCCCGATGCCAGGTTTTGACACGTTTTGGGAGCATGTTCTGGGTTCATGCACACAGAGGTGCGTTTTGTAGAGCCAGTTCCAGCAAAGCTTGAAGGAGGAAAATGGAGGAGGCCTAACTTCTTCATCGTTTGGCCGATTGAGGTGCCGTAAAATCCCAGCTAGGGGTTTTTGGACGTGATGGATCCATTGGTGTTTTTTTCAAGGCCATTTGAAAACTTCTTCTGCAAGTTTTTCACCATTGAAGTTTCAGCAAGCTCCAGGGAGCTTGAAGCCCTCTTTGATGGAGGACATGGTTTGGTGAGCCTATGCTTGTTTTCTGTGATTTAATAATCATTTTTGGCTAATTGATATGCTCTGAAAACATTGGGATAGGTTTCAGAGGCTGTTGAGGACTTTTACAGGTGTTTTGTCCAAAGAGAATCTCAGGGAAGCTTATGGCCACATGTAGAAGAGGTCATGCCCGGATGAGCCATGATCTGTTTTCAAAGTTGTATCAGTCATTTTTGGGGTTTTTATGTGTTATGATCTCAATGGTACAGTCTATTTTTCCATTGGAGTTGAGCAGAATCTTGTAAAAGAACTTTTGACTAATTAATCCCAGAGAGCCAAGTCCATTATGGAGGCTCATGGAGATGTAGCTCGGAGGGGGGTGAACTCGTTTATCATGTTGTTCTTATTGTGCATTTGATGGTTTATTTGCTGCAAGTATTGTTGCTGTGTATTTATTTGAAGTACATATTTAACCATTTACAAGAAAATTTCCTCATACATAAGCATTTAAAGGAAGAAGCATGAACTTAACACATAAGTTTATTTTGCATATTTATACACATGAAGCAAGGTCCTGTAAAGTTTATTTTAATGAAGTAGGGGTGCTTGCATAGCATAACGAGTCAGCCTTCTATTTTCAGATCAGTCTTGCAACCACCCCTACCTCTACCTTGGGTGAGACTTCATCTGCTTCTCCAGTGTTGCCGAAAGGGTCAGTAGTTAGGGTTTTTTTGGTGCGTTGTTGTAGTGTTGAACCCCAGGTCTTCCCCTGTGCCAACAAATGGTTCCGTTGCTGGGACCTGAAACTGTGATTGCTAAGAACTGAGGAAGAAGAATCTATGTGTGAATATCTGACCCAAAACTATGATTGCTGGGAAATGAGGAAGAAGAAGCTTTGTGCGAAGATATGACCTGAAATTGTGATTGCTAGGAACTGAGGAAGAAGAAACTTTGTGCAAATATCTAACCTAAAACTGTGAAAGACCTGTGCATATATCTGTTGCCCTGGTGCACAATACTCTACTTAGATTGTGAAACTCTGTGGTAAGAAGAGAAGTACAACATGAAGAAAAGAGGTAAGATCTGAAAGCTTTGTGCTCTAGTAAAGGTAAGAACAGTGAAAATTTTTAGACCTAGAAGCTTTGTGCTTTGCTGAAAGAAAGATTAGTGGAAATTTGTGTTTCAATAATATGGATCTAGGTATGTTGGATAAAAAAATTCCTAACTTGAAAACTAGGGCACAACTAGAAGAAAGAATATTAGATATGAGTAGATCTGATAAGAATAGTGAAATATATGTTATTCCTATGCATAAAAAGAATGTTTGGACTAACAAATGGATTCAAGATCCTATAAATAATTTTGTGTAGGTTAGCTACCATGATCCTAGTGTGTAGTACAGGAAGGGTTGGGGATCATTTAAGAGAAAGAGAGGATTGACTCTGTGTTATAGTTGTAGAATACTGAGACATCTTTCTAAGGAATGCCTTGGTAGAAGACCTAGTTATCTTTGTTGTAAAGAAATGGATCATAAAGTTCTGGATTGACCTAGAATGATTACTAAGGTTTAAAGAATGAATATGTGACAAGAAAACCCTGAGGAAGGTCAAGAAACTGAGACCATGGTAGAACCTTCGAAAGAATCAAAGACTGTACTATTGAAAAAGAAAGAAACCATGAATGATCACAAAGATATCAACTTATCAAAAATATTCAAAGAAAAAGAATGCATAAAAACAAGAATAGGAGACTTCGACATTGACTTTGTTCTAGATGAGGAAACATAGGTGAATATCACGACAGAGAGAACTTGGGAAATTTTAGGAAAGCCTGCTATGATTCCTTCATTGGGAGGAATAGGATTATTTAGAGAAAAACTAATAACCCTGTGTGGAAGACTTACCCATATATATATGAGTTCTCATGGAGCCTTGACAAAAGAAGATTTCGAGGTTGTTAAATTTATTGAGAACAATGCTCCATTTTATATGTTACTAGGAAAATCTTGGATTGAAAAGGATCAAGCCAGAAGAAAAGAAAAGGAAGTATTAGAGAAGAAGAAGCAAGAATTAAAATATTTCATGACTAGGAGGATTGCACATTTGATTGAAGAATAGGAGAACAGGTTGAAGTTACATAGAACCAAAAACTTGGATGTCGAAGTTGAAAGGACACACGAGGACTTGAGACACCTATATGTACAGGAGAGTAGAGAACCTACACCAGACATAGAAGAAGTATTTCCCTTGAACCCTAGTAAAGAACATCAACAGTATGAAGTTACTATGCCCAGAGAAGATCATAATCAGAATGGAAAGAGGAATATCGAGACGAATATCACCAGGAAGAAGGCTAGAAATTTCAATAAGAAGAAATCAAGGATAGAAAAATTACAGAAAGTTCTAGAAGGAACTGCGTAGAAGGAAGGATTCCAGAATCTAAATTTCATCGGGATACCAGTATAACACATCATGGAACTTCTCCATGGTGAAGTAATATGACCATTGGACACATTATAACTATTAGCCTGACAACCTGAATGGTTAGAACAACAGTTATGGCCATATATCTCACCATCATACCATTAGGACCGTGCCGTAACAAACAAAACTGCATTAATGAAGGCTTCTCGCCCATTGGAAAGATTTGTTACCTAGTTTTCTACTTATTCCATCAAGCCTTGCATTGAAAACACTTTTTCCACTTGTGATTATCTAAGCTCACAGATCAGTTGATTTTGTGCAGTGATCATCAAGCTATCGCCATCTGTTTCATTGCATCGAATAGTTTCTCTTCAACCTGAGATATTTAACCAAGAGCCTGTATGTCTGAAGAAATTAGCGCAGTCGAAGAGTCTGTGAAGGATATACTCATCGACCTCATGACTGAAAAGGTAATTTCTATGGGCACACAATATTCATCGACGAGAGGAGTGCAAGCCTCCCTGTCAACTGCTCATGGATCCGAACCATCCCAAGATGCAACTAAGAAAAGAACCAAGCATAGAGACGAATTGGAAAATGTGAAGTTATTACCATCCATCCTACCTGAGTAAATCCCACCACTGGTAGGTGTAGTGAGTCACGACAGTGTCCTGAGGGACTTTGACTACAACTTCATCATTGTGTATCTCCTGAAGGGAATATGGGCAGTCAGACCACAACTAGAAAGGATTCCAACCTTGAATATTAGCGACTATAACCTGGGAGACCGTAAGAGCTATGGCATGCTCGCACCTCACAAATATCTGACCAAGATGAAGGGAAAGAAGATGAATGTCATCCCTCAGCCGTGGACCATGAACCTCGCACATTCCACCCTTTTGAATGTAATGAATATTCCACATTTTGGAAGGCACCAGGAGGTTAACGCCTATGTTAAACTCCTGCTGTCATGATTCCATGGTGGCTATTTGTTGTTGGATAGACGTATCACTGTCGATCCGGTGTTGATCCATAGGATCACCAAACTGAGCATACAGGGACCATACCCACAAGACTTCTACCCAGGAAAAGATGCATACAACGCCTTGGCCCAGACGATTAAAGAAACATGCGGCGATGTCGAGAAGGGGATGTGAGGCTACAAGGTAGCCTCCATCCAGAATGGTGGTGTGCGCCTATCATGTCAATTAACTATAGGAAATATAGTAAGAAAGAATAGACCCATGCAGATTACAGGGTTTGTTGTTGACCTCGCTGGGAAATGCATGGAAGGCCTACAGATGAACTGGGTGAAGTACCTAGTTAACCAACTCAAACTAGATTTCCGTGAAGATTAGGATCAGGGATATGAATTTCACTTAATATGGATCCTGATCCTCATTGCGTTTACTACTTGGGAGATTTCGAACGATGCGACGTTCCCTAACATCGATCCATTCAAGTCACTTGCTGCGAAGTTCACCATGCTCTGGTATTCGAGCAATATGGGAAAGAAGTGGCAGTCGAACACATTATTTCATTCTTATTACCTACAGCTCAGGAGAGCTATTGAGTCTTTCCCTCGTATTTCTCCGAAGACCCTGGACAAGTTTAGGCCGCTTATGAAATTCCACATAGATAGGAATTTTATTTACATTACTATGTGCGCCGATGAAAGTAAAGAATAACTTCATTACTACTACAAGATCACTATAGAGGACCTGGAAAAAATCATTAAAGACTGGCCTGTAGAACTCCTTATCCCTGCTAACCCCGCAGAGTTGTTTGACCCAGACCTCATTGGAAATATGGTGGTTACTTGTGAAGAGTATGATGCCCCAAGCAGTAGCAGGAAGAAACATAAGCAAGATGTACAGGAAGTACACAACTCATCAGAAGAGACCGCATCTGAGTCACCTAGCCAAGGAGGTGATGACGAAGTGAACAAGGAGGAAAACGAACAAGAAGAATATAAGAAAGGAAAAGTAACACCACCACAAAACCTCCATGATGACACCGATCCATCCAAGAAAAGGAAGGTTTCCCCCACAAAACCTTCATCACGGAGGAAGTCCAAATCCAATAAACCAAAGATGCAGAATGTACTCACGGTCGACGACTTCGAATTCATTATTTGATTTGTAGGAGATGCCTCAGAAGATATTTTACAAAGAAACGAAGCAAGACAAGAAGCCATGTACAATAGAATTGAAGAAGAACTAGGAGGTGTACAACAAGCCCTTTATTCGAGACGTGTAGTGTCCACTGAGCCCCCACCCTCAGAAGAAACATAGTTGGGAGATGAGCCTGCTCAACTCCACAGACTGGCTAATGTGACTAAATCCCACCTTCATCTATCACAAGATGAGAAAGACCAGGCCACAGCGGCCCTGAAACAAGAATAGGAGGAAGTTATAGAGAAACGTAGGATTGCACAATAGGAGAAGGATGCTCTTCAAGCAAAGTTCGAAGAAGAAAGAGTGCAGATCCAGCAAGAGAAAGAAAAACTACTCACGGAGTAGGTCAGAGTAAAAGAAGCAGTCAACAGAGCACTTCGCTCTGTGACGGGCTTGGAGCAGAAGGAGGAAGAACCAGTAGAACACCAAGTAGCGCAAATCACAAAAATCATCCAACAGATTCAACAGAGAATCACAGATCTGGAGCTAAGAATAGTGCCCAATACTCCCCAGGATGTGTGGGATCAACAAGAAGCAACTGCTCGAAGCATATTTGAAAGAATAAAGAACCTCACCATGGAATGTAAACAACTGAGTGATCACAGTGCCCAAACTTACGAGAAACTCACTGAGGATCTTGAATTGAAGGCACTGGAGTCACAACTCCAGGAGGCGAAGCAACAAGCATAAACAATACAAACGCATTTAAAGCCCCTGTCATCCATTGAGAGGATGAAGCGATCCCAAGAACAATACAATGCTCAACAACAAATACACACCATTCAGAGCAAATTCATGGAAGTGACTCAGAGGCTTCAACCAATCCAGCACGAGGCTTACCAACTATTCATAGAGATCGAAGGTCGAGGAGCAGAAATAGAGCAAGTTGTCACTGCAACTGAACAATGATTAGAGGGACATGTCAACGAAGCATTAATCCAAGAGTTCATTGAGAAGGAGGTCGTGGCACAACAACAAGTCGAAGCCGCTCGAACCAGGCTCGAGGATTTTGAGGGAGAATTACCTAGAGCAGAGTGACTCGGGATGAGTCACAGGTGAGTGTTGGGGGCCTGTTGGCCCTTGACCAAGTTTTGAGGATCCTTGGTCATTTTTGACCATTTTGGGACTTTGACAGGTTGTCGAAGGCAAAGCACAATTCAAAGCAGAGATCACAGGATCTCGGCCCCTTTTTTGGGATTTCTGGGTTTTGGGCTTATGTAATGGGTATGGGGATGTCGGCCCATGGGTTTAACCATGCTTAGGCCTATTTTTTAATGTATAAATAGAATTCTAGGTGATGTAAGAAGTAGTGAGTAGTGACTAGTAGAGACTAGTCAGTTGCAAGTGTGCTAAGTGCTAAGTGGTAATTGCTTTGTGCATACTGTGTGAGGCTGGTAGAGCTAAGTGCAAGTGATTGTAAGAGACTATGGAAGGATTTGTGCTATAACTCAAGGAAGGAGGATCTAGTGAGGTGCACATATCTCCTCTCCTCTGCGGAGTTGATATTGAGGCTTTGTGCATGTAAGAAGATTGACCGAAGATAATAAAGAAGACGAAGAGTTGGTGGACATAGCCCCAGGGTGGGGGTGAACCACGTATATCATGTGTTGTGAATGCTTTGTGCTTCTTGGTTGTCCTTTTTTTAATCTGATTCAATGCTTAGTGCGATGTTAGATGATAGATGAATCGGATATGATAGCTTAGTGTTGAATAATGTGAATGAATGCTAGCTCTGATCTATGTTGGTATGTTTAGTGCTTGAGTCTATTGAATCCATGTGAATACTACATTGATCTGTTGTTAGGGTTTAGCTGCGTTGTAAGCTAATACTGAATATTGATGAATCATAACTACTAAAGTGCTCTGTTAAGGTGTTGCAATCACAGATATATGTCCCAGCTAGGTTTGGAGACATCTGAGTCCTGCAACCACCCCTGGTTCTACCTCTAGTGAGACTTCATCTTCTTCGCAAGTGTTGTCGAAAGGCCCGGTAGTTAGGGTTTTGTTGTTGCGTTGTTGCAGCATTGAACCCCAGGTATGCCCTTGTGCCAACAATGGCAATCAAGGCATGGCTAGAATTTCATTTCTTGGGATTCTGATCTTTTGGCTTCTTCTTGTTGGCACCCTCAGGGATGCGATCTCCAAGGTTGTTTTTCTGAAGTATTTGAGTCATTATATCTTCTTTTTTTGCATGCATGTGGATTTTGGATGGAATCCCTTGTGACAGTATGTGCATTTCTCCCCTTTTCTTCCCTTTTCCCCTTTGGATATGGAGGCATCAATGAGGGGTTTTGAGTATTGTTCCTTATTTGTATTTGCATGATCTTTCCTTTTTCCTTTATCTTTAGATTACTGATATTTATGGCTTCCATATTGCACAGTAAATGTATACACCTTTGGGTCTTTTATTTTTCCCATGTTTATTATCTTAGTTTTCTCTTGTGTCAAGGATTCGATAAAGTCCTCAAGAGAAGGAATAGTCCAGGTGCCTCCATAGGTGAATCTGACTGAATAGAATGTGGACATGAACACAGAGAATTCAACACCAGTTTTGGAGATAATGGTGAGAACCATTTGTTTCTCCTCCTTATATTTATCAACCCCACAAGCTTTGAGTTGCTACAGTAAATCCTTGAATTTTGTAAAGAAATCTTGGATATTGTCAAATCTTTTTGGATCCAATGTGAGAAATTTCACCTCCATAATGTGTCCCTTGATCTCATCCTATTTTTCAAAGATCCCTTCCAAGGTGGTCCGGGCTTCATTTGGAGTCTTACAGGAAGATATGGAAAAAGGAGATCGTGAGAAATAAGACTGGAAATTGTTCTGAATGCTTCATCCATTTGATTTAAGTACTTGGATTTTTCTATGGCTGATGTCGGTTATGTGTCTGTATTCAAGGTTAACTTGTACAATCCTTTGGTTTGGATATGTATGAATATTTTCTCCTTCCATGCAAAGTAGTTGCAAGGTGTAAGAATGAATTCTTTTGGGAAATCCATCTTTCGGCTGTCTTCAATCGTTTGTACCTACAAATGTTTTTGGTGTATCTTTTTCATAGCAATTTGTCGGCTCTGATACCATGTAAAATGTGTTGAAACTGCACAAAATATATCTATCTATCAAATACCACACACTTTTGCAGAGATAATTTGAGAGAGAAGAAGCAAGAGAGAAAGAATATAAGAATTCACATTAACCGTAATGAATAATGAATAATTTACACATGATATACTATGTGTAACTCAATGAATGCGCACTAGAGGAGAACCAATGAACCATGGTGGTGGTATAGAGTGATATAGACACACACCAGTAGTTACGGGAGTGAACTACCACCTATTCTAGTCTCTCAGGAAGTTATGGGAGTGAGCTACCACCTAGTTGAGTTAACTAGTCAACCAGTCTTCAGTTGACCGACTGAACAGATTATAGTGAGCATTAGATCAAGGAATCAAGGGTAATCCACCATTTTGGTGATGATCCCAAGGCAAGTGAACGTTATCATGGAGATGATCCCAATGTTGCATGTTGACAAAAGAAATGCAACATCTAGACTCAACTCAACTAGTCAAACTGAAGTGTCAACTGAAGAGAATATTCTCCAGGTGGAATATTCTCCCCTAAAATATAGGAGACTAGATAATGACTAATAATGACTCAAAAACAAGGAAAAATCTTAGGAAACATAAATCCTAGGTGTGTGTGAAGTAACTCCAACACTATTTTCCACCATTATTGGACACCTCGAAGATAGCAGAACAATTGAAAGAAAAGATCTCGACCCTGACTTCATGGAACATGCATCCACTGATCATATCTTGGAAACATAGTTCAAGGGAAATATCCAATAGAGGATCCATGTTTATTTGGTTGTCAAAGCAGGGCATCTCCTACACCAAGGGAAGTGGCTCACTTGGGGCCAAATGCAACATAATATTCCTCATCTGATGGGGGAACTCAACTAAATGGAGACCATCTCTTCCTAAGGGGGAGGATTTATCTAGAATTATCTTGGTGGCCACCCACCTATTCCAACTGGCTCAAAACAGTCTTTTGGAAATTTACTATTTTTAGCAGTTTTCAGATCCCAAACTTCTGGGGCCATTTTGAGTGGCTAAATGATGTTTTTTCACGACAGGGAACCTTAATGATAGTGAAAGGCTATGATTGAGCCCCCAAAATGAATCTCATCATCGATACCTTTCCAATGATTTATTGTGTGTCCTAAACAAAGATCGTATGCAAAAGTTACGACTCTGGGAAGTTGATGTACTAACTTACCTCAATGGGGCCCACATGACTTTTGGCGCTTCATCTCCTAGGGTTAGGATTTTGGATGTCTAGGGTTTTTTATTTCATGTTTATTGTAAAAATTCCTTGAGAGCCTCATTGTACTCATCTTCTTATGAATGAGCGTAGCCATCACATCTCTTCTCAGCGATAAGATGCCATCATTCTAGCAAGCTTGTTTTCAGTCTGCATGTTACAGTTTCAACATATTTCTTATTTAATAGAAGTCAAGTTTTACTACATGTCTTTCATTATTCATTGTATCTCTGTGTTAATATTATAAATCTTTGCTTTCATTTCATTCTGCTCATAAATCTGGATCAGTTGTTGAGTCAGGCCTACACTGATTAGTGTGGTAGCACATGTAATCATGTAGTGTGTATCCCTCTTACACATAGAGAGGATGTGGCATAAAGTTGTGGAATCAACCACTTAGATATGTATGAGGGTTGGTTTTCATTGATGTCAACCCTTGAAGAAAGTCCGATAGCGAATTTCGGTAGCACAAAGATTTGGGTAATGAACCCAAGTTTGTTTGATGTATAATGGCGTGAGTTTTATTATATTTGAAGGTAAGATTATTCTATATGGATAGTAGATGTCATTCCATTTCTGATGGTATGTGGAACATCAAATAACTTCTCATGGTTAGATATTTATGGCCATGTGAAGTTGGAGAACCCTCACGAGTCATATAGAATCCCCAAAAGGTCAAAGAAGTGAAAGTGGTTGAAAAGAAGAAATTATTTAAATAATAAAGTGAAGTGATAAGTGTACTATAAGTCAAAATGGATACAAATAAATCATTTAAATAATAAAGTTAATGGA
>ML826913.1:3724-15445 GCA_009831015.1 Picea engelmannii
TTGGATAATGTTTTATAACCATTATGAAAGTGTCTAAATGTTTATGTAAGTGATTAAATTTATGCATTGATACTACCATAAAAACTTAATTATGTCCACCCTTTAGAAACTATAAAACATTTAAATGTTGTGCATTATTGATTGTCGAGTTCAGTGGTTTGTTGTCTGATGGATCAAACACCTAGAAGGATAAGAACCCTATTGATAGATGACACTTATCCTTTTTCATTGTATGTGGTGCTTAATTCATGGGTTTAAGTATTATCCTTGTCCTTTGGATGGTCAACCTTAAAAGTTAAGTGTAACACCCTTTTTCCCCCAGTTTGTAAAAATAACTATACTGGCCAAGAACTGTGGAAAACTCAAGAATGTGAATGTGTGATGTGAATGGACCTTGTGAAAAGGGTCGATGAATGTAAATAAGATTATATATATATATATATATATATATATATATATATATATTGCAGGACTGCTGAGAGGGGATATGTTGAAAAAGAGACCACAATGGCTGAAGAAAGATGGTGGAAGGCACCTGGAAAGGTGGCGTTAACTTCCACCAAAACCAATACCGTATTTGGACTTCACTGGCCCGGAGAACCAAGAGCGGCTTGCTAGCCCGAAATAATTTACTCGCAGGCTGGTAGGTAGATGGCTCCTCAGGAATTAATGAGAGATGGGGGAAGTGAACTGCCCATCTGTAGGAGCCTCGGGCCTGACCACCGTAAGGGAAATCGCGCCACACGCAACCTCGCAAGAGAAAAATGCCTGAGGAAGGAGAAAGAAGGGGTAGACGGGAGGGAAGGAGTAATAACTCTGGAGATATGCAAAGTGAGTGATAGCAGAGAAGGGGGAGAATAACCCTCATTCTCGGTCACTGGCAAACCGAGACACAGTCTCGCAACATCGTGGTCTCAACTTGGGGGTGGCTAGTGGTAAATCCATTGGGAGTCGTTGAGCGTATGGTTGGGTGAAAACGAGCACCCCTCTCAGTAGTTGCACAACTCTGGTGTTATTTCCGATAAGTATTATTTTGAAGTTAATGCCATAATTGCATGTTTAGTTTTATGTGCTTGTAAATAGTTATGAATATAAGTGTTTACCTAACATTGATTTGATAGAATGGATGCCTGTGTATGCTTACATGCCATAGTTGTTTTCTTCACAAATGTTTAAGTCTGGTACATGAGTTCGCTCCACTGAGAATCGTCTTATTTGCTTAGTTTCTTGTAATATTCTGGGAAGGCCCCTTGAGAGTACTCTTTTCCGATAATTACCCCATAAACCTTGTAACCGTGTTGAACCTTACCAGAGATTCGATTAAGATCAGGGATAATTGCCTGAGAACCATCTGAGGGTTCATGCAATCCAGGTCTAGAACCCTTATGCAAGAAAGTGTAGCTTTCTAAGGTCTTGGGGTCATGGGAGTCTGAAGCTCAGAGAGTTTGAACTTCATGATTCAAGCTCAGAAGAGATGGCGAGATATGACCATTTCACGTATCGGGGATTCGTGGGTTTGGAGTTGGAAGACCGAGATCTTGGAGTCACGAAGTCCCGAGTCGCGAGATCACGATAAGATCTTGGACCGTAGATCCCAGGGACCCATCGGAGCTCTATAAGACGTTGATCTTAACCTTTACCTAGGCAGGAGAGTGAACTCAACTACATCCCAAAATTCCCGAAGACATCAGGACCATCCATGTTGGAGGACATGTGGTGGAGATCTGTTCATTTCACATATCGGGGATTTGTAAGTTTGAAGGTGGAAGGCCCAACTCTTCGAGTCATGAATTCCCGTGTCACGAGATCACAATGTGATCTAGGTTGTTAATCAAAGAGGACAGGTGGAAAAGATCTGACCATTTCGCGTATCGGGGATTCGTAAGTTTGAAGGTGGAAGGCTCGACTCTTCGAGTCACGAATTCTCGAGTCATGAGATCGCGATGTGATCTGGGCCGCTAATAAAAGAGGACAGGTGGTAGAGATCTGACCATTTTTCATATTAGGGATTCGCGGGATAAGAGCCTGAGAGCTCAACCCTTGGACTTGTGAAGTCTTGAGTAGCGAGAATGAAAGAAGGATGATAAATATTGCTTCTCAGGGGTTCATGAAGGAGAGGTGCCAAGATTTGATGCTACAACTCGCGAAGTGGCGAGTTGCGAGAAGTGAAAAGAGGAAGTCAACTATTGCTAACTTTCGTGTCTCGGGATTTAGGAGAAGAAGAGCACGAGAGCTCGATGCTTCAACCTACGCGGTTGCGAGTAGTGAAAAGTGTCAAAGAGAAGTCCCAAAGGAATCTGTACCGTCCATCAAGGGAGACGCGTGGTGAGCGATCAGAGCTCAGGGAAAGTTTCGAAATCCCATGGACCATTGGATCCACACTATCAAGGGTCATTGATCTCCTACATGGATCCCCATACCAGAATTCAGAGATTTGCATGACCTGAGTTTTTGGAATCGTTGCATCTCGAACCCCCGGGCACCGAAATCTCGAAAGGATCCACACCGTTGGATCAGGGGAGGCTTACAACCGTTGATCTCCTTTAGAGGGAAACTTGGGAGACTTCGTGGATTTTGGGGATTTGAATGGGAAAGGAAGAAGTCATGCATCGCGATTTCCTGAATCATGAAGGGCCGGTAAGGTCCTTTCTGATTTAAGCGCGGGATCATGGAATGTGGTCACGAGGACAAGACCCAAACATGAATCTTGTACTCGCTAGCCCTTTCGGGGTTCGACGCTTCACTGTATTGGGGTTTGCAGAGTCGAAAGACTCGACACTCTGGTAGTGCTGAGCCACGAAGAGCAAAAGGATGCCATACTTTTTCAGCCTGCGGTCCTAACCCATGATCACAGGGAGATGAATAGGGAAGAACTAGCCTGCGCTAGGCCCCCGTAGGACTTCGGGGATTTTGTCCCTTGAGGAAAAGAAAAAAATTTATTACGCCATAGTGCGTGTGTGACAAATTGGTATTAGAGCATGGTTACAACACTTGGCCTGCTTGGGCTCATGAACGAGTTGTGCAGAAGCTCCTTTCAGAACACTCTTAAAAAGAATAAACCCCCCTGTCTTAACCTTCCTAATCAAAAGATGAAGTTAAGAATGAAAAACCCCTATTGTGTGTGTGTAGATGTGAAAATATGAATTATGTATTGGTTATAAATAAATATAAATATTGACTAACAACCAATGTTTTTCCTTTTGCACACAAGCGTAAGATCAACCACGGGAAATTGTCAACGCATAGTATGGTGACTCACCAAGAAGTGGGAGAAGGTTCCCACAATAGAGACGAAGAATCTGATGAAAGAAGGGCAGCAGGGACCCCTCCAGATCTAGCTGAGACTGTGAGGAGTCTCATGGTCGAATTACAAAGATGCAAGGCTGACAATGAAAGGATGATGAAAGAACAAGAAAAACAAACAGAAATTAACACAGTTTTACTGCAGAGTTTATCCGATCTACAAAGACAAATGCAGCATGAACCTGGAACTCAGAAACATGGTAATATTAGTGGCCACACTAAGAGGAGCACCTCGAAAAAGGTCCACCCTAGAGGTAAAGGACTAGTGTCGAGTGATTCCTCTGAGAAGGAAGCTGGCGATTCAGAAGGCTCTTCTAGCCGTAGGGCCAGTTCTTATTCCCAAAAGAAACAGAAGAAGAAAAATCCTTCCAAAGGTCGAAAATTCAAAGAATTCAGAAAGGCCAACCCACCATCCTTCGACGGTGAAATAAAGAATGGAGAGGAAGCAGAGGCTTGGCTGCTTGGACTAAAGAAGTATTTCAGAGTCCATGAATTTTCAGAGAATATGAAGGCCCGAGTGGCCACTTTCAACTTGAACATAAAGGCTTCCATTTTGTGGGAAGACCTTAAGAATATGAAAGGGGTTCGCGAAGAGGACTTGTCTTGGGAACAGTTTGAGAAATACTTCTGGAAGAAGTATCTTTCGGAAAAATATTTCGACGAAAAGGATAAAGAGTTTCATGAACTCAAACTGGGACAACTTACTATAGAAGAATATGTCAACAAATTCCTTGATTTGTTGAGGTATGTACCCTATATCAAGGCGGAAAAGGCAAAGGTGCAATGCTTCATCAGTGGACTACCTAAGGACTATCAAAATAGAATTGAATTTGATGAGCCAAAGACTCTAGAAGACACTATTCGAAAGGCAACCTATTGTCATGAACAGTTTGGGCATCGATCAGAACCTCGCGAAGGATGGAAACAAAAGAATAGTTCAAGATTCAGAAAAGGGGAATTAAATCCCCAGGATTTAAGAACTACAAGAAGAACCCAAGAATGAACTTTCCAGCCCGGAGTATGCACCAGCAAAATTTTCCCTCCTTAAGCGAAAATAAGACTTCTAGACCCATATTAGTGAAGACTGATAACCCACAGAGAGAACCTTTGAAATGCTGGGGTTGCGGAGAAGAACATCTCCTGAGATACTGCCCACACCGACAACAGAATAGTCGGAGGATTTATAACATATAGGAAGCTGCTACCATCAATGATGTGGCTAGGAGTGTGCCACAAATTTATGCAGCCTTGGATAATAACCAAGCCGACCACCAAGCTTCAGTGGTGGAAATATAAGGTATGATTTCCAACCATCTAGTGTCTATTTTAATTGACCCTAGTTCAAATTTGAGTTATATAGCCCCTAAAGTTGTTGACAAGTGTAAACTACATCCACAAAAACATACCAAGCCATGGTTGGTACAGTTAACCATTGGCACCAAAAGGAGGATAGCAGAAGTCATACCAGCCTGCCAATTAATGTTGGGTGAATTCCCCACCCAAGCAACCCTTAACATATTACCCCTAGGATCATATGATCTGTTGATTGGTATGGATTGGCTAGCTGCCCATAAAGCCAGATTTGACTGTTACCATAAGACCTTAGAATGTGTAAGTAAGGAAGGGAAGAGGATAACCCTTCAAGGGATCTGAAAGCCTGTCTCGGTGAGACAAATATCAGCTCTGCAAATGAGAAAGTATTGATGAAGGGGATGTACCTTATATGCAATACAGGTGTTGAAAACAATCGAAGATGACAAACCAAACCCTGATGATCACCCTATCCTGAGAGAATACAAAGATGTGTTTCTGGAAGAGGTACCGGGTTTGCCTCCGAGAAGGGACATAGAGTTCTTGATAGAACTTGCACTGGGAGTAGTGCCGGTGTCTAGGACACCCTACCGGATGAGCACACCCAAGTTAGTTGAACTCAATATGAAATTAAAGGAAATGATGGATAAAGGCTATATTCGACCCAGCGTGTCCCCGTGGGGAGAACCAATCCTGTTTGTGAAAAAGAAGGACGATACCCTTAGACTGTGTATAGATTATAGACAACTCAATAAAGTAACCATAAAGAACAAGTACCCCTTGCCCAGGATCGATGACTTGTTCGATCAATTGGGGGGTGCATCTATTTTCTCAAAGATTGATTTGAGGTCGGGATACCATCAAGTCCGAATCAAGGGTGAAGACATCCATAAAACTGCCTTCCAGACAAGGTATGGTCACTATGAGTTCGTGGTAGTGCCATTTGGGTTGACCAATTCCCTTGCCACTTTTATGTGCTTGATGAACAATGTACTCAGTAAATTTCTAGATAAATTTGTGTTAGTTTTTATTGATGATATATTAATTTACTCTAAGAATAGAGAAGAGCATGAAGAACATCTTAGGCTTGTGCTGTAAGTACTCAGAGAGCATCAGCTCTATGCTAAATTCAACAAATGTGACTTCTTCCAGAAGCAAATACATCACTTGGGTCATGTTCTATCTGAATAAGGGGTAGCAGTGGACCCTGAAAAAATTAGGTCTATCATGGAATGGCCTACCCTAAGGGATGTTTCGGATATTATATCCTTTATGGGATTAGTAGGATATTACAAAAGATTTATAGAAGGATTCTCCAAGATTGGTTGTCCAATCACTGCCCTCCAGAATAAGGGGACAAAATTCCTGTGGATGTAGAAATGTGAAGAAAGATTTCAAACCCTGAAACATATACTGACCCATGCACCCATGCTGAAATTGCCGACCCAAAAGCTGACTTCCTCATGTGCACAAATGCCTATAAGGAAGGGATCGGAGGAGTCCTTATGCAAAAAGGAAGTGTGATCTGCTATGAATCCCGAAAATTGAATGAGCATGAAGTCAACTATGTGACCCATGATCTAGAATTGGCTGCCATAGTGCATGCCTTGAAAATGTGAGGCATTACCTCCTGGGAAGAAAATGTGTACTTATGACAGATCACTGTGGATTGCGATACCTGTTTGATCAACCAAATCTCAATGCCAGACAGGCTAGATGGATGGCCCTCCTTAGCGAATTTGATTTCGAAATCAAATACATTAAAGGAAAAGAAAATAGGGTTGTCGATGCCCTTAGCAGAAGCATGAAAATAATTCACCTGGCAGCAGTGAGCACCTGCGACACATATGTCAAGGAAAGAATAAAAAATGCACAAGGAACATATCCCTTCGTTCAGACCGTGACCATGTACCTACAGCAAGAACCTACCGGAGTTAAATATGAAGGCTATCAGATGACCGAAGGAGGTCTTCTGACTTGTAAAAACAGATTTTATAGTCCAGCGTGTGACGACTTGAAGAGGTTCATTATGGATGAACTACATAAAAGACCCTACTCGGGTCATCCAGAATACCAGAAAATGGTCACTGCCACCAGGAAACAATTTTATTGGCCTGGATTGACGAAATACATAGCCGAGTACCTAGCCAAATGCATAGAGTGCCAACAGCTTAAAGAAGAACATCAACACCCAGTAGGATTATTGCAACCTTTACCAATCCTAGAGTGGAAATGGGAAACCATCTCCATGGATTTCATCACTGGATTACCAACCTCAACCAAATAGAATGACACCATTATGGTGGTGGTGGATAAATTGAGCAAGTCTTCTCACTTCATCCTCGTCAAGTCGACCTGTAAGGAAATTGATATCGTCCAGGTATTCATGAAAGAGATATTTAGACTGCATGGTATGCCGAAAGAGATCATGTCTGACAGAGACACAGAATTTACTTCCAGCTTTTGGAAATCATTGATGGCTGGTTTAAAGACCAAGTTGTTGTTTAGCACCGCCTATCACCCTCAAACTGATAGATAGACAGAAAGAGTGAATCAAATATTAGAAGATATGTTAAGGATGCATGTAATGCATCAATCCAAGAAGTGGGAAGACTACCTGCCACTGGTAGAATTCGCCTACAAAAACGGCTACCAAGCATCCTTAAAGATGAGTCCCTTCGAATCCCTCTATGGTAGACTGTGTAACACTCCAGTCAGCTGGAGTAATCCCATAAAAAAGATTTCTTTTGGACCCGACATGTTGAAAGAAATGGAATAGCAGGTGACTCAGATAAAACAAAACCTGAAGGTTGCTTAGAACTGACAAAAAATTTATGCCGACCAAAAGAGAACTCCAAGAGAGTTCAAAGTGGGAGATCATGTATATCTCAGAGTTAGGCCCATGAAGAGTTCCCTAAAAATGGGAGCTTGTGTCAAGTTGGCACCTCGGTATTGTGGACCCTTTGAGGTTCTAGATAGAGTGGGACCTGTAGCCTATAGGCTAGCACTTCCTCCCACAGTAAAAACACATAATGTTTTCCATGTTTCATTATTGAAGAAATATGTACATGATGCTAATCATATAATTGACTAGTTTGTGATCCAGGTGGAACCGAAGGGAGAATTTCTACCAGAACCTCAATGCATACTAGACATAAAGGAAACCCCACTCTGGAACCGAACCATTGCACATGCCAAGGTGTGGTGGAGACATTTTGGCCCAGATGAGGCTACATGGGAAATGGAGGATGCCATGAGACAAGCATATCTGATTTTGTTTACTTCTGTACATGCATGACATGTTGATAGATAAGAACATCGAGGATGATGTTCCTTTAAGGGGGAGGGAATTGTAACACCCTGTTTCCCCCAATTTGTAAAAATAACTATACTGGCCAAGAACTGTGGAAAACTCAAGAATGTGAATGTGTGATGTGAATGGACCTTGTGAAAAAGGTCAATGAATGTAAATAATATTATATATATATTGCAAGACTACTGAGAGGGGATATGCTGAAAAAGAGACCATGATGGCTGGAGAAAGGTGGTGGAAGGCACCTAGAAAGGTGGCGTTAACTTCCACCGAAACCAATACCATATTTGGACTTCACTGGCCCGAAGAACCAAGAGTGTCTCGCTGGCCTGAAATAATTTACTCGCAGGCTGGTAGGCATATGGCTCCTTAGGAATTAATGAGGGATGGGGGAAGTGAACTGCCCATCCGTAGGAGCCTCGGGCCTAACCATCAAGAGGGAAATCCTGTCACACGCAACCTCGCAAGAGGAAAATGTGTGAGGAAGGAGTGAGAAGGGGCAGACGTGAGGGAAGGAGGAAGAACTATGGAGATATGCAGAGTGAGTGATAGTAGAGAAGGGGGAGAGTAACCCTCATTCTCGGTCACTGGAAAACCGAGACATAGTCTTGCAGCATCGTGGTATTAGCTCAGGGGTGGCTAGTGGTAAATCCGTTGGGAGTCACTGAGCTTATGGTTGGGTGGAAACGAGCACCCCTCTCAACATTTGCATCACCTCTGGTGTTATTTCCGATAAGTATTATTTTGAATTTAATGCCATTATTGCATGTTCAGTTTTATGTGCTTGTAAATAGTTCTGAATATAAGTGTTTACCTAACGTTGATTTGATAGAATGGATGCCTGTGTATGCTTACATGCCATAGTTGTTTTCTGCACAAATGTTTAAGTCTGGGACATGAGTTTTCTCCATCGAGAATCGTCTTATTTTCTTTGTTTCTCGTAATATTCTGGGAAGGCCCCTTGAGAGTACTCTTTTCCAAGAATTACCCCATAAACCTTGTAACCGTGTTGAACCTTACCAGAGATTCGATTAAGATCAGGGATAATTTCATGAGAACTGTCTGAGGGTTCATGCAATCCGGGTCTGGAAACCTTATGCAAGAAAGAGTAGCTTTCTAAGGTCTCGGGGTCATGGGAGCCTGAAGCTCCGAGAGTTTGAACTTCGTGATTCAAGCTCAGAAGAGATAGCGAGATATGACCATTTCGCGTATCGGGGATTCATGGGTTTGGAGTTGGAAGACTGGGCTCTTGGATTCACAAAGTCCCGAGTCATGAGATCGCGATGGGATCCTAGACCGTAGATCCTAGGGACCCATCGGAGCTCTATAAGCCGTTGATCTTAACCTTTACCTAGGCAGGAGAGTGAACTCGACTACATCCTCAAAGTCCCGAAGACATCGGGACCATCCATGTTGGAGGACAGGTGGTGGAGATCTTTCCATTTTGCATATTGGGGATTCATAAGTTTGAAGGTTGAAGGCCTGACTCTTGGAGTCACAAAGTCCCAAGTCGCGAGATCGCGATGTGATCTGGGTCGTTAATCAAAGAGGACAGGTGGTGGAAATCTGACCATTTTGTGTATTGGGGATTCGTAAGTTTGAAGGTGGAAGGCATGACTCTTGGAGTCACGAAGTCCCGAGTAGTGAGATTGCGATGTGATCTGGGCTGTTAATCAAAGAGGACAGGTGGCAGAGATTTGACCATTTCGCGTATCGGGGATTCACGAGATAAGAGCCTGAGAGCTCAACCCTTGGACTTGCGAAGTCCCAAGTAGCGAGAACGCGAGAAGGATGATAAATATCGCTTCTCAGGGGTTCGTGAAGGAGAGGTGCCAAGATTTGATGCTACAACTCACGAAGTGGCGAGTTGTGATAAGTGCAAAGAGGAAGTCAACTATTGCTGACTTTCGCATCTCCGGATTTCAGAGAAGAAGAGCACGAGAGCTCGATGCTTCAACTTGCGAGGTTGTGATAAGTGCAAAGAGGAAGTCAACTATTGCTGACTTTCGCATCTCCGGATTTCAGAGAAGAAGAGCACGAGAGCTCGATGCTTCAACTTGCGAGGTTGTGAGTAGTGAAAAGTGTCAAAGAGAAGTCCCGAAGGAATCTAGACCATCCATCAAGGGAGACGTGTGGTGAGCGGTCAGAGCTCAGGGAAAGTTTCGAAATCCTGTGGACCATTAGATCCACACTATCAAGGGTTGTTGATCTCCTACACGGATCCCCATACCAGAATTCAGAGATTTGCATGACCTAATTTTTTGGGATCGTTGCATCTCGAATCCTCGGGCACCGAAATCCTGAAAGGATCCAAACCGTTGGATCAGAGGAGGCTTACAACCATTGATCTCCTTTGGAGGGAAACTTGGGAGACTTCATGGATTTTGGGGATTTAATTGGGAAAGGAAGAAGTCATGCATCGTGATTTCCCAAATCACGAAGGGCCGGTAAGGTCCTTGCCGATTTAAGCGTGGGGTCATGGAATGTGGTCACAAGGAAAAGACCCAAACAAGAATCTTGTACTCGCTAGCCCTTTCGAGGTTTGGCGCTTCGCTGTGTCAGGGTTTGCAGAGTCAAAAGACTCAACACTCTGGTAGTGCTGAGCCTCAAAGAGAAAAAGGATGCCATACTTGTTTGTCCTATAGTCCTAACCCACGATCATAGGGAGATGAATAGGGAAGAACTAGCCTGCGCTAGGCCCCCGTAAGACTTTGGGGATTCTGTCCCTTAAGGAAAAGAAAATTTTTTATTACGCTGTAGTGGGTGTGTGACATTAAGATACTTTTCACCCATGGTGTTATAGATGACTGCTAAAATGAAATTGTCTTACAATTGTTATGAAAGAGTTTAATTGAGGTTAAAATAACTAGCCATGTTGGGTGGTGTATTATATTACTAATGAGACATAGCGGTAACACTCTCAAATGTCATGTATGCATATGGATGAGTAATTTTATTATGCTTATAACTCTATATAGTGAAGTTGTTATTCATGAAGAGAAATACATATGTCTATTAACTTGAAGGCATGTCTATTGATATGAATGCATGAATGGATTTGACCGTGGAACAAGAAATTAAACTTGCTATGTTTTGGGTAATTCCATTAGTACTTAGTTGTCTTCATCTTGGAGGTTATGTTATGTTCTACACTAAATGATAGCTTTGAGTGGGTTCTATGTCACTCTTCAGAATGAGCTAGTATGAAATACTCATATATAAAGTGTGCAAGAGTGTTATGTATGACATGATATAAGACATTTTTCCTCTTGTTATTGGAGGCCGTATGAAAGAGAACATACATATGATTATACCTTTGAAACTTTTCATGTGACTAATTGTGAAATTCCATAAAATAGACTGATCTTAATTCTAAGTTGAAGTTGTGTGAATTGTAACTAAATCATTGGAATGCTAATGTAGACAGACTAGTAATCCCCTTGGATGTGAAAGAGTAATTTAAGGTGCCAATTTTTATTAATCCTCCACTTTACATAGGAGATTGATATGAGAATTGAATGTCCTTGATGATGTTCAATTATTTCATAAAAACTACCTTGGTTAATGACTCTTATTGAAAGGTAGAAGAGTACCACCAATGGGAATGACATTGTGCCATTAGACCTTGGGTAGGACTTATCATTCTTAAAATTTTCCTATAAATTTTGTAATTAGAAAGTATTTCTTTGAAACTAATGACATTTGTGATTTTGTTGAGTGGGACGACTATATGGAAAACAATTCCAAATATAAGCAATGGAAAAAATCCCATGAGAAGACAAGAACAATTGCCA
>ML826913.1:46760-66253 GCA_009831015.1 Picea engelmannii
TAGGAATATTTTCATGACTCTCTTCATGAGCCATACTTGGTGAATGCCTCCTTGAAGCTTGAGGTGATGATATAATCTTTCTTCTTGAAGGATGAGAACTTGGCTCTACAAGTTGACCTTATCCTCTTGTGAGTTTCAACCTTTTGAGCATCAGAAAACAAAACACTTGCAAATAATCAAGCCTTCAAAAACCTAAGCTATGATACCAACTTGATCTGAAAATGATAAAGGCTTGTATTCTTGTAAATATTTGCAAGTTTTATTTAAGTGTTCTTATGCAAAAGGATCAATTTGAAAACAATTTTTTTATAGAAATTACACATTCAAGATGCAATAATAACCAGCAAAATACAGTGAACAGTAAACACATAACACAACAAATGATAAAGGAGTTCACCCCTCTCTTGGGCTACATCTCCTGGTCCAGCTTCCAATGGATCTTTTATATTATTTTATCAAAGTGATAAAATATGTGCTTTTCAATGCTCAAAATGCCGAATATATGGCTCCAGTGGCTTCAGAACGTCCAAAAACCCCTAGCTGGGCTTTTTCAGCACCTGATTTGGCCAAAAATTGAAGAAGATAGGCTTCCTGGAAGTTCCCCTTCAAACTTGATGTCTCTGGATCGCCAAAATGCACCTCTGTGTGTCCAACCTAGCCTCTGTGCTCATTTCCATGCTAAAACCTAGAACCGGGCACACAACCGCAACACACGCGCAACTGTAGAACGGTTAGGGAACCTAGCCCCATAACCGCCAAGTCATTGGGCGTATGGCCATGTGACCGCGCATAAAATGTCTAAGTTTAAACTCGTGGAAAACCAACAAGTGTCCCAAACGTGCAGGTTTTAAAACCATTTGAAAGGCGCGTGCGCGGTTGAAGTCATATGGGAATCCACATGTGACTAGGGGCTGGGGCTTATCCCTAGCCCGGTCCGTGCCCAAACCATAATATAATTCAAATTCAAATATATTTGAAACCATATATATAACAAGGACTAATGCGTGGACTATTGGTATCCCATGCTATGTGAAGGCACTCCACCTTGGCGGGAGGTCCGAGGTTCGATCCCCATGGACTCCATATAATTTTGAACAACTAATCAAATATGGTGCCACGTGGCACCTTCCCACTTGTCAATAATGTGCCACGTGTCGAGATATGATTTGACTGTCAACTGTCTGCCAACTCAGCCCTTCCACGTCAGTGTATGGCCCTGCCACATCATCATACGACCCTTCCACGTCAACAACTGTACGAACTGTACAGACTGTATAGTCAACAATTTTTTTTTACCTGTTTGACAATTTGAACAGAATGTGATATATCACTCATCTGACTTCTGTTTGAACCCATTCGAGTTGTGTTGGGTTCGTGACAACGAGGCCTACACACTTGTTCGATTTGAAGCGATTCTGAGCACTTTGAATTTTGAGCAAAATTTGATCCCCTGGATCAATGATAGAGCCACATGAGCCTCACTAGAAGGTTTTCAAACACATTGTACACTACATACATGGCACTCATAGGTACATGATTCACTATGCAATGGGAACAAGTTCATATTTGATTGGATACACAAATTATGACTGGAAAGGTGATCTTGATGATCACAAGTCTACATATGGCTACAATATTTACCTTGGATCCAATACCATTTGTTGGAAAAGTATGAAGAAACATGCCATTACTCTTTCTTCAATTGAGGTTGAGTATTGAGGGGATGTTCATGCCACCACTAAGGATATTTGGCTTTAGAATATCCTCACTAAAATTGGCATCACTTTTCAGAAGCCATTAGTCATCTACTATGACAATCAGAGCACCATCCAGATCTCGAAGAACCTGGTTCATCATCAACGGACCAAACACATCGAGATCCACATGCATTTTCTCATGGAGTTGATTCAGGAGAAGGTCATCGGTTTACACTATTTTCCTACAATAGAGAAGGTTGCAGAAATATTCACCAAACCCTTCATTGAGAGAAAGTATTTCCATCTTTGGTCTCTCTTGGGGGTGTGTGACATTTCTTCTCGGGGGGTCACTTAGCCCTTCTTTCTTCATCCTCTCATGGTGGGGAGGGGGGGATTTCCCATTGGGTTTTATCCTTCCCTTTATATTTGAGGGGATGTTTTATACATGGGTACCTCATCAGGCCTTATGGCCAGGACCCATCTTTGCATATTTGTTTACATTCCCCCCTAAGTTGCACTTCAGGGGGGGTTAGTGTGAATACATTTCTTTAGCTATATAGTTCTTTCTTAGCTATTTCTCCACTTTAGATCTCTTCACACTAGGTTACGTTTACTTTGGAATTTTTTCACTTTATCCCATATTGGTTGTGTTTTTAGTCTCTTGGGTGGTAAATCCTATATATACTCACCCATCACTCTCATATGAGCATCTCATTTTCATTGTATGCTTTGCATTCTATTGAGTAGAATATGGTTTATTATTTCTCATTTATGATTTCTAGATTTGTTTTCCTTCATTCATTTGCATTCTTGGGTGGATTTTTAGCCAAATCTTACATAAAGTAATTACCAAAGAGAGAATTTAGCCTATAAGATTGTAATGGAGAGAGTTTAGTCTATAAGATTGTAATGGAGGGACTTTAGTCTATAAGATTGTAATGGAGAGACTTTAGACTTAGACTATAAAAATTGTAACTGAATAAATGTTTTTGTATTCAAACCATGAAGTTTGATATTTGAAACTAAATATGAAGGAAAAAAATTGTATGAACAATCCAGGGATTACATTCATTTCCAAAATCATCTTGCCATGAAATAATGGATGTTAGAGATGATCTTTGGAGACACATTGATCTAGAAAAATATATGAAAACCATGGATGTTATCACGGTATAATAGAAGCCAAACATCATTGTTAATCTTCTTCAAATGATTAACATATCTAAGATACCAATCTTGGAGTGGATCATGGCCTCCCACCAATGTAGCACATAGATAGAAAGGATTTCGACTAAACATATTGATGGTAGAAATATCTTCCAATACCAATCAAAATTCTCGATATTCATGATGAGATCCCCCACAAGCCTTAGCTCCGACGACGTCCTCCCATCATATACAAATCAACTTCTCTTCTTTTATCAAATGTGTAAGATCTCCAGATTATCAAATGGAATATATTCATATGCCACATCCTTAGATCGTTGTTGTAGGGTGTGAGTGGGACAAATATATTCTGACCAAAATAACCAATCTCATTTGACATTAACTACTTGTTATGTTAGAAACCTGGAGCCTTTTGATCCAACATAATTGTTGTCATTTAACCTTTAGAGAATTGACCCATAAATCTTTATAATGTTTGTTTCCTTTTCCTACATGTTTCTCTTCTCTTATACAATTATTTTGTGTCATCCTCACTAGCATGGTTCATATTCATAACATAAATTTTGCAACAATTCAAACACTCAAATGTTCACTATTTAGTTTATAAATGATGAAGTAGTTCACAAATAGACTAATATTCATATTCCATCTCATTTGTTGGTTCGTCTAGAGTGAAAGAGCCCTAGAAGCTACTTTGACTAGGATCATTATTATCATTACTACCTTCTAGCATCTTTTCTGCATTTCCTTTCAACACCTCCAAAGGCAGTGTATCATCACCACCATCTTGATAATAATTGCCATAATCTCTCATCCTAGTGGGTACAACAAGGAATTCTACCTATTGTTGTGAAAAAGACCAAGATTTGAGTGAAAAACACACCAAATCTTGATCCTTTTATGAGGTTGGGCAAGTCCTTTTCATAGAATAGATGAAGGAACACCTAGCTCCAATTCCATTCACATGTTGATGAAGTAGTCACATGCATAGAAAAATGGAGATGGTGTGTTTTAAAATTTCAATAATAGAAATTTAATTAAACTATGTTTTTTTTTGCAAAAATATTGACCACTTCTAGAAAAAGGGGTATTCTTTCTTGACATGGGAAATGAATGCTAGAAATTGGTTTTTGGCATGGTTTTGGTTTCAAGAATGGTATCTTATAGAGACTGCCCCATAAGTGTTATTTATGATAATATAGATTTGAATTTTCTAATTAAACACTTTGATTGTCAAAAGTCAAAAGATATTTTTGAGTACTCCATTTGATGACATGCATATAACAATTATACTCAATACACTTATTAAGATTACCCTTAAGTGTTTAATAAACATTATTCAAAATGAATATTTTTGGTCAACTATTACAAATTCACTGAAACAAAATTTAATATAGGTTTCAATTAATTGAGAGGATTTTAATTTTTTTTAAGCTCTCACTCAATTTAGAAATTGACCAAAACCCTAAAGATTGTTTATTTTTCTATAAGAAAGGATTAGGCATGAATTTCATTCCATTTTAACATTTTAGTTAAACCATAACCAATTATGTTGCAGCAACCAAGATCACAAGAAGAAACACCATGCACAAGTACACAGGAAGTATCCTGGGAAACCCTTTTGAACAAGGGAAGAAAACCCAGCTAAATCCTTTGCTATATTCTTCAAGAGAAATACCTTCACCACCAAGAAAACCTAACATAGAAGAGGGTGCTTGAAAATCCTAGAATACTAGCGCCCAAGAGAGGTGCACACTTGTCCCAAGAAGATCTACTTTCTAAAATTTTCAAACTCACACAAAAGATATGATTCCTCAATGAGAAATTTACCTTTACTTATATTAGACTTGACCTGTCAACACAAGTTTCTATTGGCACAATAGGTCCGACCTCTCTATCTCATAATATAATTAATATTAACTAGGTTAATTATCTTTTACATTAATTATCAATCACATTAAGGTGGGGCTGACCTGTACCCTTTACATTACAATTAGGGTTACAGACAGGTCTGACTCTTTGAAAAATATATCAAGGGATCTCATACACCCACTAGTGCTCAACCACTAGGGGCATATCCATAGGGATGTCCATATCTATGGATCACTGCATTACACAGAAGAACCACTTCTTCACTAGTGCTCAGCCACTAGGATCATGTTCACCTATGCTCATCCACAGGCACGCCCTCTCAATAGATCTTCTTTCCCACTGCATTACACATGAGAGTTATCTGGAGTTTCTCATCAACTCTTTGGTCAGAGGAGGCTAATACATCATATTCATTTTTGTCTCATGACGATGCACCCAACACTTCGGGATTTCATATGTTCACCTTGTGCTCAACCATAGGCACGTCCAACTCTGTAGATCTCCTTTCTCACTGTGTTACACAAGATAATCATTTGGATTTCTTCTAAAGTCCCTATAAGCAGGAGGCCATCTTTATGTTCCATATATGTCTCAGATAGGAACCACACACCCCTCTCAGGGGATCTCTCTTAGGTTTGTGTACTGGAGAATGTCTCACATAGTTGCAATCATCAACACTCCCTCTCAACTAGTGAGACATTCTTCATCATGCCAATTCTCACACGAATGTATTTTTAACTTTGTCTTGGTTGTAGTTATCAACACTCCCTCTCAACTAGGGAGGTATCTGTCACCAAGCTAATTTGGTGAATATGTCTGCAATCTGCTCATGTGTAGGAAGGTATTGCAAGTGTACTATTTTCCTTTCCATCATGTCTCTGATATAATGATATTTTATCTCAACGTGTTTCGATCCATCATGAAACAATGGGTTCTCAAGGAGATTTACACACAACTCTGGTTATCATCATAGGATCCATCTCATGATCAAGTAAATTTGTCAGAACTTGTGAAGCCATACTACTTTGTGCACTCAATGATACATACTCTGCTTCTGTGGTATTTCAAGGCCACATATATTTTGTTTCCTGTTGCACCAGGAAACCTTGACAACCTTTATGGTAAGAAAAAAACTGAATGTTCTCTTCCAGTCCATGGTTCTCTCTTCTCAATCTGTATCGGCATATCTTGCAAACTCAAGTTCACACTGGAGGCATATCTCAGGCCATATCCAACTGTGCCTTGTATATATCTCAATACATGTTTTGTTGTTGTCTAGTGAGTCTATCTCGGTTGACTCATGGTATGACTAAGCACATTCAATACATAGAATGAATCATGTCTGGTGTTAACCAGATACATCAATGATCCAATCAGTTGTGGATCAATCTTGTTTGAATTATCATCATTCATTTTATTCAAATCCATCACGGTGGTTTTGCATTCTATCATACTGAACTTCTTTAATATTCCCACTGTATGTTTTCCTTGACCCAGGAAGAGTCTCATCGGTCCTTTGTCATACTTCTTGTCCCAAGAAGTAGTGTATCATACTCAGATCCTTCATCTCGAAATTAGAATTCAAAGATTATTTGTATCCAACAACAAGTTTTTCTAAATAAATCATCAAAATCAGGTTCTCATCACCAACACTGTAATAACATAGATTTGGATCAACAACACTCTTGCTAAAACCCAAACTCATAAAGAATCCATCCATATGATATAGTTTCCAACTCATGGATGGTAGTACATATGGAGGTGTATCGGGCTTATTATATCAAGTGTCTCATCATAGACAACTCTCTCTATTTGTGAGAATACTTTGGCTACAGATCTCGCTTTGTATTTCTCGACACTTCCATCAGTTGCACGCATGATCTTATAGATCCACTTGGAATTCACCAAATACTTCCCTTTTGGTCTCTGAATAATGTCTTATCATTCTTTAATATATATGAGTATTCTTCTATTATGGCATCTTGCCATACATGTTCTCTTGTTGCTTCTCCAAGACAAGGAGGCTTGGAATCAATGAAGTGGCTCATGACTGAAGGATAGCTCGAAAATCATTTTTCTTTCTCAGGATGTGACTTGAGGGGCTTGTATGTTCCTTTGCCTCTTGCAGAGTGAGCCTAGGCAGACCTTTTATGCCCTACTACAATATCTCTGGACATATCAACTGGAGCAATTGGATCAACTGGAATAATGTATGTCTCCCTCTAAAATGTTGAAGGAGGAGAAGGTATTGTCTCACTGTCAATATCCATCTAAGATTGTTTGGATATTTGAAAGGCTATCTCTTCTTCAAGGACAACATATTTGCTTGTCTCAATATTTCTCTAACTAGGGATGTAGATCTGGAATGTCTTTGAAGATTCAGTGTTTATCCAATAAATGTATCCTTTCTCCCTGAAGGGTCTAGCTTGGAATTCTTCTCTTTGGGTACATGAAAATACATTGGGCACCCAAATATCCCGAAGTGTTCAATCTCAGGCTTTACTTCGGTGAAGGTTTCTTCAGGATTTATGGTTTTCAAAGTCTGGTGAAGACTCTTGTTTTGAAAATATAATGTGTCGTGCATGTTTCTTCCCATGGAATCATAGAAATATTATGATCATGCGGTATTGCATTGGTTGTCTCAATGATGGTTCTATTCTTCCTCTTTCTCAAATAGTTTTGACTCCCTTTGAGTAAAGTGACTCCCTCTGAAGGATAAGCATATTTCGTTGTTCTTAACTTATCTGGAATAAGAAAACAAGAGGAATCAAAACAAGAATATCTCCTAAAGGAGAATAATGAGTACATATGTAGAATCAAAACAATTTAAGGATTGTTGTCACACCTACAACACCTACTTGTAATGTATCAAACTTTAGAAATATAGGTTATAGGATTGACAATTTACAACAATCAAACCTGGAGTCTTCACTTCCAGTATGTTGTTCCTCTGAATGCACTGAGATCCCTCTGGATACATGACTTCAAAAAAAAGGTTACTTCATCCTGCAATTACCCTCATGACAATGATAAAAATAATATATAAACAAGTGCATACCTGAGGGTGTTGATTTGATTTCTCCAATGGCACATGGCTGATCTATGTCCTCTGGCATCTTCATGAAGGAGGTAGTCATAGTGTCACCTTTTTGTATCACCCACAATAATTCTTCCTTTGAATTCTTATCTTCCAAGAACTTGAAGTTGCTTGATCCATCAAGCTTATCTTCCAACATAGTTTTGTTCATCATAATTCTAGATTCTTCACAACCCCTTGTCAACTGGGCTAGAAAACCTAATGGCTAGGATAGGATAGCACTTCTAGGTTTTGTTGGAATTATGACTACCAACAATAAGACTTTTAAATATAGGAGAACACTGGTGAGCTGAAGAGATCCTTCAATGAGCTGCAGAAACCCTAATACTGAAATTTCTATAGAAATTAGCGAAACCCTAGAAACCCTAGGGCCAAAATTTCAAAATGCTCAGAATTTCACTTTGAGAGTTTCTATAGGTGAACTGGAGGAGGTTGTACTCTCCTATTCCAAAATTATCCCCAATGTTAAAGTATCAAAAGATGAAAACATTTCAGAAAGGAGGGTTGTATGGATTTTCTGGAAACCCTAGGAGAGTCATACGATTCTGCAGGAAAGAGAGGAGACTGGTAGATGCTTGTGCAATGGGTTATTCAAGACCTATGCTCTGAAACCATGTTGATTTTTCTATAATCAAGGATTAATCATGAATTTCATTCCATTTTATCATTTTACTTAAACCATAACCAATTATGTTGCAACAACCAAGATCATAAGAACAAACACCATGCACAAGTACACAAAAAGTATCCTAGGAAACCCTTATCAACAAGGGAAGAAAACCCAGCCAAATCCTTTGCTATATTATTCAAGAGAAAGACCTTCACCACCAAGAAAAACTAGAACACAAGAGGTTGCTTGCAAACCCTAGAATATTAGTGCCCAAGAGAGGTGCACACTTGTCCCAAGAAAATGTACTTGCTAAAATTTCCAAACTCACACAAAAGATATGATTCCTCAATGGGGAATTTACCTTTACTTATATTAGACGTAAACTGTCAACATAAGTGTCTATTGGCACAACATGGCCAACCTCTCTATCTCATAATATAATTAATATTAACCAGATCAATTATATTTTACATTAATAATCAATCGCATTAAGGTGGGGTCAACCTATACCCTTTACATTACAATAAGGGTGACATGCATGTCTGACTCTTGAACAATATAGCAATGGATATCATACACCAATTATTTATCAACCACTAGGGGCACATCCATAGGGATGTACATATCTATGGCTCACTACATTACACAGAAGAACCACTTCTTCACTAGTTCTCAACCACTAGGATCGCGTTCACCTGTGCTCGTCCACAGGCATGTCCACTCAACAGATCTTTTTTTCCACTGCATTACATAGGAGAGTCAACTAGAGTTTCTTATCAACTCTTTGTTCATAGGAGGCTAATACATCATCTTCATTTATGTCTCATGACGATGCACCGAACACTTTGGGATTTCAAATGTTCACCTTGTGCTCAGCCACAAGCACGTCCAACTCTGCAGATCTCATTTCTCACTGCGTTACACAGGAGAATCATTTGGAGTTCTTCTAAACTCTCTGTAAGAAGGAGGCCATATCTACATTCCATCTATGTATCAGATAGGAACCACACACCCCTCTCAGGTTTGTTGAAGGATCATATCCTATCACTGAGAGGGGGGGGGGTGAATCAGTGACACAAAAATTATATCAATTTTTCATTTATTAATGCAAACATAATTTTAACACAGTATTTTATCATAGAACCCAAATGGGAAAACCACAAAATCTTTTCTATTAACTACAAAATTTGTTTTACATGTTACATAGAAGGAAGATATTCTTCCTTTTCGATCAACACCAACTAATCAGGATGCACCCACACCCTGGTTCACCAGCACCGACTGGTAGGAGGTTACGACCCCCTGTTTAGTCATATACAACTGACAAGGAAGCACCAAATCCCTTTGCATGCATCAACCTGCCCTTGCACCACCCAACCACCCTTAATGCATAAGTATTTATCTTTTCTTCTTGGAATCTTCTTTAGCTTTTGATCTTGTGATCTATATTGTAGAGACACTCTCTTCTCAACACTCTTCCATGATTATATACTCTTCAAATGGCATGTGTGTGACACAACTGTGTCCCTTCGTTTGGACCAACGCACCTCTTCGATTAAATAACCTTAATTACTTTTTATTTATTTTAATGTGAAGGTTTTTCATAAATTGATCACAATCATGGATCAATTTAATCCTTTAAATTCGATCATGGATCTCTGTTGATTTCATAGAGAACAAATTCTATGGAGGCGCTTCCTTCAAACCATCATATATGACCATGCGTTACAGAACCATGGGCTTACCAACTATAGCAACATATAATAAAACACTTATAGCATATGAACTTCGGGGGTGACTGAATGCTAAGCCTAACCGAGTGCTTGAGCACTTTACCAAATCAATAGTCACGATTTGATCTTCTAATGAGATGGACGGCTAACACGATTTCATCACTTCAACCTTCAGGTCTTCGTGACTTACAACATTACAAAAATCCCGATTACGATATCGTTGAAACAATCAGAGGGTTCACGTTTATATTTGCGAAGACAGATCAACGATCGGCTTTAACCTTACACTCATCCTTTCACTACTAAATCCGATGGCCAAGACTTAATCATTCATCGAGATAGATGACCACCATTTCATCTTGGAACCATATCAATGGTTAGCGTTAATCCTTACACTATCCTTCCATTGTAGTAGATCGACGAAAAAGAATACTCCCGAAGTGATATTTTAGATCAAACGTCTCATGTATGCTTCGATACTTCAGTGTTCGGGAGTTCGAGACTCTTTTCTTCGTGACTATGGTCCTTCGAAACTTCATATCTTTGTGACTACAACCCTTCGGCACTTGATCCCTTCGGACCTTCGCAACTTCGGCCTTCGGGACTTCAGAACTCTTGTCATTTGTTGGTGATGAAACTCCCGAAGCAAAAAAATCCTAGAGTGGCATAACTGCTTACGTCACTTGATGATGTGTCACAAGTCGAGTAGCTGCCATGAGTCACACATATTCATGATTTGCACGTACCTAAAATGCTGAATCAACTTGACACTTGCCATTGTCTGATTGCGCCACGTATCCTTACTGATGTTGTATGTCACATGTCCTTCTCAAATCAACGATCCTCATTCTTCCTTTGATCGACAACTGTGATCAAATAAATACTTTGCATGGTGTGTGTTTGAATGTGAGCCACCACTGACTCTTCCAACTCCCGATATCTAAAATACTCTAGATCAATGGTCCACAGTCCTCTTTAATCCAACAGTCTAGATCTTATCGGGACTTCAGGTTTCATGAAGTCCTACAACTCTTACCTTTGATTTTTCCAATCCATGAGTCAGTGAAATGTTGATCTCTCGCCATGTGTCCTCTGGATCAGACAACTAAGATTTGATTTGGACAGTCTGATGCTTGAGATATTCTTCGGACGATCAAACGATTGTGATTTACTTCAGATGATATGATGGTCGAGATCTATTCTGCGATGCAACTCTTGTAGATTTATCTTTTCCTTCCATTTTAACATGATCCAACGATTCAGATCTTATCACGATTTTGCGTATCGAGACTTTGGAACAACTCATTCTTTCGAACTTTTGATTACCGATTTCACGATATTTCAGAGTGCCAAATCAACGACCTTGAAATGTTCTGCATTTTATCATGCCATACCTCCTAAGCTTGATCTCTTCATTTGCTAATCCTCCTGAGATTTTATCATAGGAACATTGTTGATCCTATCATGATCAACAATAATCACGAATTTCTTCATCCTTAAGGTGATGTTCTTCCGTCGATTATTTTTCTTCCTGAGATTAACCTTGTTGCTCTACTTACTAAGTCTATTGACATCAATGACAACACATGAATGACAATATGTCCAACCATCTCCCCCTTTTTCATTGAGAGAAACAAACCAACTTCATACAAAATCTCCCCCTATGGTGATGCTTATGTCCTCTGAAGTTACTCTCCACCTTTGGTATCAATGGCAAAGGGATTCTTCTCTGATAATCTATCTGTATAATTATTTCTTTGACCACTGGTAACTCCTCCCGCAATCATGCATTTCATGTCATAACTAATGACTCCTTTTGTTGTTGATTGCTATCTCCCCCTGAATAGTTGCCAACTGATACGTTATTTTCTTGAGAGATTTAGGTAGGAAGAAGGATTACTCCCAATTTTTTCTTGAGATATTCATATATATCTCTATTTAAGGGTTTTGTAAAAATATCTACCACCTGTTCTTTTGTTGGAACACATTCCAATTTAATGTTCTTGTTTTTAGCCTGATCTCTTAGATAGTGGTACTTTATGGGAATGTGTTTCGATTTTGAGTGTTGGACAGGGTTCTTAGAGAGAATTATCATGCTTGTATTATCACAGTGGATAATTGTAGGTTCTTCAAATACTATTTTGATGTCTTGTAGAGTTTGTTTCATTCATTCTACTTGTGTGCAACATTTTGTTGTTGCAATATACTCAGCTTCAGTGCTAGACAGAGAAATTGAGGATTTTTTCTTTCCTATCCAAGCAACCGGTGATTCTCCCAAAAAAAATTCTCCTTCACTCATACTTTTTCTGTCATCTACACTTCCTACCCAATCAACATCTGAATAGTCTTTTAATGTGAATGAGCCCTTGCTAGGGTACCACAAACCAAGATCTGTGGTTCCTTTCAAATATATAAAGATTCTGTTTACATATTGAACATGGATCTCCTTTGGTTCTTCTTGGAATCTAGCCACCATCCCAATAGCTTGCTTGACATCAGGTCTGGAAGTTGTTACATAGAGCAAACTGCCAATCATTGATCTATAGAGTTTTGGATCTACAGCTTTGGACTCATCATCCTTGCTTAGTTTGCAGCCAACTGTCATAGGTGTACTAACAGGTTTGCAATCCTCTAACTGGAATATCTTAAGCATGTCCTTTCCATATTTAGACTGATGGATAAAAACTCTTCTTTTGTATTGTATTATTTGTAATCCAAGGAAGAAATTCAATTCACCAAGCAAAGACATTTTAAATTCTTGCTGCATCGTCTTAGAAAAGTCCTTACTCATTTTTTCACTACCACTACCAAATATAATATCATCAACATACACTTCCACAATGATCAAGTTATTACCATCAATTTTGCAATAAAGATTGTTGTATGTTGATCCCCTTTTGAGGCCTTGTTTTTGTAAATAAGAGTCTAGCCTTACATACCATGCTCTAGGTGCATGTTTTAGTCCATAGAGTTCTTTCTTTAATTTACAAACACAGTATCCTTTGTTGTTTAATTGGAACCCTTCTGGTTGCTCAATATAGACTTCCTCTTCTAAATTTCCATTGAAAAATGCTAACTTGACATCCATTTGGTATACTTTCAATTTTATGTAGCTAGAGAAAGCTAAGAGCATCCTAATTGCCTCTAATCTGGCCACAGGTGCAAATGCTTCTCCATAGTCTACTCCTTCAACTTGAGAATACCCTTTGCATACTAATATGTCTGTGTTTCTGATTACTTGCCCATCTTCATTCATTTTATTTTTATATACCCATTTAGTTCCAATGACATTTTTATTTTTTGGTCTAGGAACTAGTTCCCAAGTTTGATTTTTTTTTTTTATTTGGTCCAATTCTTCATTCATAACTTTGATCCAATTCACATATTTATATGCCTCTTTGATTGAGCTAGGCTCAACATGTGACATCAATGTTATTTCTGTTTGATACAATATTTGTCTTCTTGTGTGCACTCCATCATTCATATCTCCAATAATCAGTTCTTCGGGATGATTCTTTTGAGTAATTCTTGAGGGTGTTTTTGTATCTCTTCTTGGGAATTCTTCTCTTATCTCTCCATCTTGACTATCTTCTTTTATTTCACTAGTATCCATATCATATTCTTCTCTTTCTTTTTCATTCTCTTCTACTTCTTCTAGTTGTGTGTCGAATGTCTCATTATCGTCTTCATCTTCATTTTTTGATTTGGTCTCTTGATTTTTGATCCTTATCGTTTTTAGGTCATCCACCTTGACATCTGCACTCTCAACAATCTTATGTGATGTAATATTGTATCATCTGTACGCCTTCTTGTTTGAAGCATATCCAAGAAAAATACCTTCATCAGATCTGGCATCAAATTTTCCAAGTCTCCCATCTAGTCTTTTGATGTAGCATTTACTTCCAAAGACCTTGAAGTATTTTACTAATGGAGATCTTCCAAACCATAGTTCATAAGGGGTCTTATCACTATTAACCCTGAGCTGACCTCTGTTCAATATGTATATTGTTGTGCTTACAACTTCCCTCCGATATCCATCTGACAATTTTTCTTCATTGAGCATAGTCCTTGTAGCCTCGTGAACTGTTCTATTCTTTCTCTCAACAATCTCATTTTGCTGAGGTGTTCTTGCAGCAGAGAATTGTCTTTTTATTCCATTATTTTCACAGAATACATCAAACTCTTTTGAGGTGAATTCACCACCATTATCTGATCTAAGATATTTGATTTTTGTCTCCTTTTCATTTTCAACAAGGGTTTTAAAGGCTTTGAATTTGTTGAGTGCTTTTGATTTTTCTTTGAGAAAACATATCCAACTCATTCTAGTAAAGTCATCAATGAGCAACATAAAGTAAGACTCTCCTTACAAACTCTTGGTTCTCGTAGGTCCACATAGGTCAGTGTGAACAAGCTCTAAAGTTTTAGAGGTTGTGTATTCTTTTGCCTTGAACCTTATTCTAGTTTGCTTCCCTAGTTGACAGTGTCTACACATAGCATTTGAGGGTTTTATGATCTTTTACAAGTTTCTTATTGCACCAAGGTTGTTGACTTTCACAATATTGTCAAAGTTAATATGCCCCAACATTCTATTCCATAGCCAACTTTCATCTAATGAATTTATATGACACTCCTCATTCAATTTTGCATCTAGTATATATATATTTTCAGGAGTTCTAGGAGAAGTACCAACTAATTTTCCTATGTCTTCTCTCCTAATCTCACATTTTTTGGAATCAATATGCAGAAGTGCCCGTGATCATAGGTTTGACTGACACTTAATAAACTAGGCTTTAGTTTATCGACAAGTAGTACATTTCTATCTTTGTCTCTTCCCAAGCTCACAGTGCCTTTCCCAAGTATGTTACTTGAAGCATTATCACCAAATGTAACTTTACCTTTTTGTTTCTTTAAGTCTCAAAACTTGTCTTTGTTACCTGTCATATGTTTTGAGAACCCACTGTCAACATGCCAGATATCCTTTTTATCTTGAGCTTTTACGGCAATAATACATTCATTTTTTGATGTTTTTTCTCTCCAAAGTTTCTTTTGCTCTCCAATGAACTTTGGTTGTTCTGAGACTTCCATTAATCTGCAATTAATGGCCTTATGTCCATGGTTATGAAATCTAAAGCATTGTAAGTCCCCTTCTTGTAGAGGTGCAAAGGAGTTATATTTCTACTTTAACTCAATTTGCAACTTGTTTATCCTTAAGGATATAGTTCTTAACCTTCAAATTTTTCTTTCTATATATTCTACAATTTATAGCTTTGTGTCCGAAATTTATAGCTTTCTTTCTATAGCTTTGATCAAACTTCTTTGGTATTGTATTGTCTTCCTTCCTGATGGGTGGAATTAGTCTTCTGGAGTTCTAATCATTACTTATCTTCTCTTCATTTTTCTTCTTGAATGTACTAAGGAGAGCATCTGCATAAGATTTTGAGTTAACATGACTTTCCTTTTGAGAATAACCTATTCTATTTTTATTACCTAAATCCCTTTGTGTGGTAATAATCGTATCTAATGCTTTAGAGCTATTTTCATATTTTGTTTGAACGATTTTTGCATTCAGTTCCTTTTTTAGATGAACTATTTTTGCCCCCATTTTTTCACAAATTATTTGTTTTTACTTAAGATACTTTTCCAAACTTTCTTCGATCTTATTTGCTTCTAAGATTTGTTTTTTCATGTTGCTCAAGAGTTTTTCCATCTCCTTTTCTTCTTGTGCATGTTTTTATTTTTGTTCAACTACAAAACTTTTCAGTTGTCTATATCTGGTTTTGTACTTTCTTAATTCATCCAGGGCATTGAGAAGTTCTTCCTCCATATTAACTTCTGCTTCATCTTCAAAGTCTTTCTCATGTTTAATTTTTCCTATCTTATTAGATTCTTCATACCTAAGAAAAGGACTTCATCATCATCAGATTCATCATTATCACTAAACTCTAACGAACTGTTGTTTTCTTCTTTTGAATAAAAACTATTTTTCCCTTTGTAAAACTTTTTCTTGTAGTTGGGTTTTTCCTTCTTCTTGTATTGATTATTTTTATTTTCTTCATATTCAGAGTCCTCCTTGGGATAGGGACACTTGGATGCAAAATGACCAACTTTGCCACAGTTAAAACATTTGAAAGGAAGCTTGCCTTTGTATTTCCCTGATCCTTTCTAAAGTTTTCTAATGAAATTGACTTCTTCCACATTATATTATTCATGATGCTAGATTGAGGTTTTTGCTTCTGATTTATCTTTGTCTTGGATGATTTGAAAGCTGTTTCATCTTTTGTTGATTTATGATGCCCTGTTCTCATTTCATATGCTATAAAGATTCCATGGAGCTGATCAATTGTGCGTGTGTTTAGATCGGATCTATCTTCAATTGAAGAAATCTTTGCATCATATCTCATAGGTAATGACCTTAATATTTTTTTCACAATGGGTTTATCTGTAATTTCTTCTCCTGTCACTCTAATTGAGTTAACCACTTCATCTACCCTATGAAAGTACTCAACAATATTTTCTTCTTCTTTCATTTTTAGATTTTCAAACTAAGTTCTATAGGTCTGTAGTTTGGCTTCCTTGACTTTGTCATCTCCTTCATATACAACTTCCAATTTGTCCCAGATTTCTTTCACTGATTTGAAATGCATAACTTTCACACATATAGAATTAGTCAACCCTGCTAAAATTCCATTAACTGCTCTTGAATTGTCATTACAGATTTTCTTTCCTACAACGTCTTTGGGTGGACTAATTGGTGTGGTGTAACCATCTACAACTAATTGCCAAATATCAAAACCAATAGCCAACAAGATTTTTTTCATTCTTATTTTCCACAGAGCATATCCTCCTCCATTGAATAATGGTGTTTTGTTGCTAGACATTCTCTTTTGTTGATCCATCTTCAAGATCTACCTTCAAGTTTGTTAGACTGTGCTGAAGTAACCTGCTCTAATACCAATTGAAGGATCAGATCCTGTCACTAAGAGGGGGCTGAATCAATGACAGAACAATTATATCAATTTTTCATTTATTAATGCAAACACAGTATTTTATCGTGGAACCCAAATAGGAAAACCAAAAACTCTTTTCTATTAACTGCAAAATTTGTTTTACATGTTACATAGAAGGAAGATATTCTTCATTTTTGATCAACACCAACTGATCAGGATGCACCCACACCCTCTTTCACCAGCACCGATTGGTAGGAGGTTATGACCCCCTGTTTAGTTAGCTACATATGACAAGGAAGCACCAACTCCCTCTACACGCACCAACTTGCCCTTGCACCACCCAATGACCCTTAATGCATAGGTATTTATCTTTTCTTTTTGGAACCTGCTTCAACTTTTGATCTTCTGATCTGGACTACAGAGACACTCTCTTTTCAACACTCTTCCATGATTATATACTCTTCAAATGGCATGAGTGTGACACAACCGTGTCCCTTCGTTTGGACCAATGCACCTCTTCGATTAAATAATCTTAATTATTGTTTATTTATTTTACTGTGAAGGTTTTTCATAAATTGATCACAGTCATGGATCAATTTAATCCTTTAAATTCAATCCTAAATCTCTATTAATTTCACAGAGAGAAAATTCTACAAAGGCACTTCCTTCAAACCATCATATATGATCATGCGTTACAGAACCATAGGCTTACCAACTATAACGACATATAATAAAAAACTTATAGCATATGACCTTCGGTGGTGATTGAATGCTAAGCCTAACCGAGTGCTTGAGTGCTTTACCAAATCAACGGTCACGATTCGATATTCTGATGAGATGGAGGGCTGACAGGATTTCGGCACTTCGACCTTCAGGTCTTTGTGACTTACAACATTACAAAAATCTCGATTACGATATCGCTAAAACAATCAGACGGTTCACGTTTATTTTTGTGGAGATAGATCAATGGTCATATTTAACCTTACACTCATCCTTTCACTGCTAAATCCGATGGCTAAGACTTAATCATTCATCGAGATAGATGGCCACCATTTCATCTTGGAACCAGATCAATGGTTAGCGTTAGTCCTTACACTATCCTTCCATTGTAGTAGATTGACGGATGAGAATGATCCCGAAGTGATCTTTTAGATCAGACGTCTTATGTCTTCTTCGGGACTTCAGTGTTCGAGAGTTCAGGACTCTGTCCTTCATGACTATGGTCCTTCGACACTTTGACTCTTCGCGACTTTGACATTTCGACCCTTCGCAACTTCGGCCCTTCCCAACTTCGGCCTTCGGGACTTCATAACTCTTGTCATTTGTTGGTGATGAAACTCCCGAAGCAAAAACTCACGGAGTGACGTAACTACTTACGTCACTTGATGACATGTCACGAGCTGAGTAGCTACCACATGTCACTCATATTCGTGATCTGACGCACCTAAAATGTCTAATCAACTTGACACTTGTCATTGTCTGATTGTGCCATGTATCCTTGCTGACATGGTATGCCACATTTCCTTCTCAAATCAACGGTCCTTGTTCTCCCTTTGATCGATGACTGTGATCAAATCGCGACTTCGTGTGTCGGGTGTTTGAACGTGAGCCACCACTGACTCTTCCAACTCTCGATATCTGAAATACTCTAGATCAACAGTCCACAACCCTCTTTAATCCAACGGTCCAGATCTTATCGGGACTTCACGTTTCGTGAATTCCTACAACTCTTACCTTTGACTTTTCCAGTTCACGAGTCAGCGAAATGTTGATCTCTCACCACGTGTCCTCTGGATCAGACGACCCAGATTTGATTTGGACAGTCTGATGCTTGAGATCTTCTTCGGACGATTTGACGACTATGATTTACTTTGGATGATCTGACGGTTGAGATCTATTCTTCGATGTAGCTCTTGTAGCTTTATACTATCCTTCCATTTTAACATGATCCAACGGTTCAGATCTTATCGTGATTTCGCATATCGGGACTTTGGAACAACTCCCTCTTTCGAACTTTTGATTCCCGATTTCATGATATTTCAGAGTGCCAAATCAACAGCCTTGAATTGTTCTGCATTTTATCACGCCATACCTCCTGAGCTTGATCTCTGCATTTACTAATCCTCCTGAGATTTTATCATAGGAACATTGTTGATCCTATCGCGATCAACAATAATCATGAATTTCTTTCACCTTAAGGTGATGTTCTTTTGTCGATTGTTTTTCATCCTGAGATTAACCTTGTTGCTCTGCTTACTAAGTCTGTTGACATCAATGACAACACATGAATGACAATCTATCCAACATTTGTGTCCTGGAGAATGTCTCACATAGCTGCAATCATCAACAAATATATGGTAAAACTATGAA
>ML826914.1:0-20118 GCA_009831015.1 Picea engelmannii
TATATGATCGGGCAATACTGCCTTACAATTCTTATTCCAGATTACTTACTGCTAGACATGCTTCCATTGACAGAGACAAATTCCATAGCTAAATGCCTAGTTTGGCTTATACAAAATGCCAAACAAAGTGTTTGGTTCAATATGGAGTTGTTGTTTGGTTACTTTTAACCTTTCTTTCCTCCCTAAGCGCGCTCCAACTTCCATTCATTGTTCAGTTGCTCCATTTTTTGCTCCAAAATTCTAACCTTGCCTTTGATTTCTTTCTGTGGATCCTGTAGTTCTTTCTTCAGATTGTCCAGCTCCTCACACATTCCAGTCTTGGTGTGAAGGATGTCAAGCTCCAGCCTTTCCATACGCCTTCTTGCTTCACTGTCCAGATTTTGGAGAAAATCATCCAAGTTATTCAGCGTTCCTCGGAGCTTCTGCATGCTTTCCTCTAAGGTTGAGACACACTCCTCCACTGTTGGCTTGCTTCCAGAGCTAGAGGCCATTGAACCGTTGCTTAGGGCAGCTTCTGATGGGAATCGATGTCTTGCTTCTCCTCCCTTTGGTCTTTTGCTCTTTACTTCGTTTCCCCTTCTTCTACCTTTTGTTGTGTTTAAGAAGCATGCCCCTTGGCTCCAAATCCCATGTGAAGCAGATCTGAAGTATGGGCGACCTCTACAAATCTGTTCCCTCATGATTTCGTCCTCCCTCCTTCTGAAATCTGCGTGAGACTGTTGATTCACATCTGTCCTCTCTCCCTCATAACGTCTTATCCAGGGCGCATTACAGAATGGGATTGAAAAGTGGATTACGGGATTTCCCATCTTTCCGTAATGTCGTTTAGGAGTAAGACTGCTTGGTCCAAGCTCGCTCCCCAATTGGCTTCTTCATCCGTCTGGGTATTGTTTTCTCGGAGGACATGGGAAATTTGAAAGGTCCTGAATTGCTTCACTAGGAGCTTGATTTTATCAAGCAAATGCTGGAGAGTTGCATTTCCCAACCTGGAGCTTTTATTCAGAGCTTGAATTATTACTCTTGAATCCCCTAGCACGGCCAAATCCCAGATATCAAGGAGCAGGGCTTGTTTGAGCCCTTGCCAGAGTGCGAGGGCTTCTACTCTATTATTGGAAGCAACTCCAAGACCCCAGGCAAACCGGAGAATACTAGTTCCATCTTTGTTTGAGATAATCCCTCCTCCCCCGGAAGCCCCCGAGTTTCCTTTGGAGGCTCCGTCGAATGAAAGAAAATTGAGGTTCTTGGAGAGTTTCCAGTTCTCCAATTCCAACTTCCCCATCCTGAGCTCCCAGCTGCAATTGAGGGGCATACGAGAGTACAGAGATGGAGGGGCTTGGATACCTATATGCCTCAGCCATTCTTCTTCATCTCTGTCTAGAGGATTATTATTTGAAGCCTCGACGAAGTAAGGGATACTTCCACTGAAAAGAGCCTTGATCTTTAGGACTATTTGTTCTGGGGTCCTCTTAGTTTCTCTGAAAAATCCAGTTATTTCTTTCAATCCAAATCATCCAGAGGATGAATTTCGAGATCGACTTCCAGAGGGCCAAAAGATATCCTTGTTTAGTCATCTGGAAGGGATAAAGGGATATCTAGCTTGACAACAGTGAGTGAGTTTCCTTTGGAATAGGGGAAGCCGGAACTCCAAGACCCAGGATAGAAATACAGACCTCCATGGAGAAAGGACATTCCAACAACAGATGGTTCGTCAGTTCTTCCTCATTGCAACAGAGAGGGCATCTAGTGGGCCCCTCCTAGCCACTTCGTTTTAGATTTTCCCTTGAAAGAATTCCCCTATGTGCCATTGTACAGTAAAACATATCTATCTTTGGAATAGACTTCAGACTCCAGACTGCTTGCCAGATCGTTGGGTTGGGAGGAACATGGGGTATTGCAGCGAAATGCTTATACCTAGAAGTCATGGAGTAAGGCCCAACTTGATGTCCCCATCCTCTCTGATCTTTTTTCTTTTCCTGTAGTGGGGTCTTTCCTTGCAGCCTTCTCTTAAGCGTGGTCCAGTCTTCCTCATGCGCTTGGGGCAGGTTTGTAATCTCCCACCTTAACCAGGAGCGCTTCTCATCATTTCCCAATAAGAAATGTCCCAGAGGCTTTTAATATTATGAGCTTGCATCCAGTCCCTGAGTTGCCTGAGATCCTGGAGCTCTGAGAGCGGGGCTTCTCCCAGGACAAAGTCTTCCTAGATATTGATCTCTTTCCCGTTTCTTGGAATCCAGGTTAAATGGCCTTGAAAGGAGTGTAAAGCTTTTTGGCAAAGAGAGAAGATAGGGGAGCCTTTTCCCACTTTTGGAGGATTTGCTAGACAATTCTTCCTTGGACCTCTAAAGTATTTCTTCCAGAGTGCTCTTTTGCACCAGGTGGGCTTCCCTGTGATTGTGTTCCATAAAATTTTTGCCCCCAATGCTAAATTTTGTGTCTGGATATTTCTAAGCTGGAGGTCTCCTTCCAGAAAAGGTTTGGTGACTTTCCCCCAGCTTATAAGGTGTAGCTTCCTTCCCGTTTGCTTCCCTCCCTCCCAAAGGAACCACCTAATCATCATTTCTATCTTTTGGATAATTGCCTTTGGAGCCAGGACGATGGAGCATTGATAAATTGGAATGCTGGCTAGCACAACTTTGATTAGGACTATTTTTCCTGCCAAGTTTAACCAGTTGGCTTCCCAGGAGTTGATTATGTTTTTATTCCTTTCTATCAGTTGGTTCCAGTGATTTGCTTTAGAGGCGGATTTGAAGATTGGGACTCCCAGATACTTAAACTCATCCCAGCTGGTGCTTCCTTCCATTCCTAGGACTCTTGAAATTTCAAGAATTTTTCTTGGGATGATGTTCCATCCGTAGATTTTGCTTTTATTTAGGCTAATCACGCTGCCAGAGGTTTCTGTATATGTGTCCAACTCCTTTTTGAATTTTTTTACTATCACTGTACTCGCACCTCCAAGTAGCAACGTGTCATCTGCAAACTGGGCATGATTGATGTCCTTTACCCCATTTGCAATATGAAGACCGGACAGACTTTGTTGCGTTTGAGCATTATCGAGATGAAGACTTAAAACATAAGATTGAATGGCGTAGAGAAGAGGGGAAAGGGGACAACCTTGTCTGAGGCCTCTGGATGCTTGGAAGAAGTGAGTAGCTCTTCCATTGACTAAAGGGGTGATCTAGGGGGAAGCTATACAAGATTTGATCCACTTTATAAAGGGGGGCGCAAACCCCATTTTCCCCATTACCTAAACAAAAAATCATGTCTCACCCTGTCAAACGCATTTGCAAGATCTAGTTTGACTATCATGCTTTTATCCTTTCGACATATACTCGAGTGCAAATCCTCTTGGACCAGAATGATATTGTTTATAATATGCCTTCCTTTGATGAAGTCGCCTTGATTTTCTGGAATTATGATAGGGAGGATGTTTTTTAATCTATTAGCTATGATCTTGGTAAGGATTTTGTAGCTAGTGTTACACAGGGACATTGAACAAAACCTGTCAAAGCTAGTCACTCCTCTTTCTTTTGGGATCAACTCCAGAAAGGATGAGTTCATTCCTCCTCCAATTCTTGCGCAGATTTGAGATTTTCGGATAAGCTTGGTGAGGTCTGATTTGATGACGTCCCAACTATTTTGGTAGCATCTGGCTGTGAAGCCATCCGGGCTAAGGGCTTTGTCTGGGTGCAGCTGATCTAGAGCCTCTTTAATTTCTTGCCGATCCACTTCTGCGGTTAGCTTATTGTTTGCCTCTTCCTGAACGCAGTTCAGAATTAGATTCAAAGGGTATGCAGAAGGGACAACTGCCTCTACTTGGGTTTTTGTATAGAGAGTTTCAAATGTTTTCGCAGCTGCTCGTTTGATGCCTTCGAAATCCGTGATGGTATGGCCTTGAGTGTGGATTTTCGTTACCCTTTGGAGTTGCTTTCGAGCTTCTGCCTGCTTGTGGAAAAAATTTGTGTTCTTATCCCCTACTTCCAGCCAGAGACATCTAGATTTTTGCTGCCAGTATTTCTCTTCTTCTCTGCAGGCTTGGTGCCAATTTTTTTGCAGCCTTAACTCTTGCTGTAGGGTATCTTGAGTGATTTATGAGTCCTCCATTTGGGTCTGGTGCTTTTCGAGCTCCCTTTGTGCTTCTTGTCGATCTGCTGCTGGATTAGAGAGTGTTTTTTCCCAGAGTCTTAAGGCCAGCTTTAGCTTCCTTAGCTTTTCTTCCCACACAAACAATGGAGAGCCTTTAACTAAGCCATTCCAAATTCTGGCTACCAGGGTTGGGTAGCTCTCCTCCTGGATCCATTTTGGATTGAAACGGAAGGGGATTGGACCATTGTTGTTTTCTGGAGATAGATCTAGGGTGACAGGCTTGTGATCTAAAATGCTATGCGGGAGAATGGCTAACATGAGAAGGAGTCCCAACATTAAAAAGAAACTTTGGACTAGGAATCTATCTAGCCTTGCTGCGATATGCCCCGGTCCCACCCTTTTGTTAGTCCAGGTGTACTTCTCTTTAGTAGGCTTTATATCCTCCAGTTCCCAGGAAGACATAAGGTCCTCTACCCATTCCCTTTTTGGGTCGCGAACAATTGTGCCTCCTTTTTTCTCTGATGTTGCAAGAGTTATGTTAAGGTCCCCCCCCCATGATGATATTGTCCAGATCATGCTGCTGCAAAAAGTCTTTTAACGTTTCCCAACAACTTTTTTTATCTTCTAACAATATAGGAACATAGAGATTGAATAGGCTTACCTGACAACCTGTTTCCAGGTGGAGGAGGTTGGTGAAGATCCAATGCTTGCATGTTTCCGACTTAACTAGGTCATATTTATTTGAGTTCCAGAGTGTGCCTAGGCCACCCGAGGCGCCCCTTGCGCTTTCAACAATTCCTTTACATATAGTCCATCTTTCTTTCACTTTCCTAATGAAATATTTTCCATCCCTTTTAGTATCTTGAATGAGCAGGATCTCATCTTTTGAGGTTTTAATAATGTCTTTTAACGCCTCTTCTTTTATCTTGCTGCCAAAACCCCTGCAATTCTAAGAAATGAATTTCATTGATTACTTGAGGGGGAGGTAAGTCCTCCTTGGGGGGCCTTCGACTTTTTCCTGGTCTGTCTAATGCTGATCAACTGTTTGATGGTTGGCTTTGATCCTTTCAGAACGTCCTTGTAAGTCTCCTTTTCCCTTTCTGTTTTTTTTGTTTTCCTGCCTCTATTTGGCTTTTTGGGGGTAATGTCTGTATCGCTATCTTCCTCAGTGTTTCTGTCCGAGTAGACATCACATTCCTCAACCTCCTTCTCACTTGCATTGTTAGTTCTATTGGCTCGGAAATGGGGGACCTCGAGACCAGGTTCGCCTCAATGCTTGGCCGAAGCTCCTTTTTAGTTGCTTTCTTTGCTTTTTCGGAGTTGATTACCTGGGCACTGTTCCTTGCTTCGTCGTTTGCTTCTTGATCCTCAGACTGCAACTAGCTCGATTTGTCTGTTCTTGTGCTTTTTTTTGTATAGGGCCTGCCTCTTCTCACCTGTTGCCAGCCTTCGCTTGCCTCTTTGTCCTTGCTGAGATCCTTTGGACAATTTCTCTGGAAATGACCATATTCATGGTAGCCTCTGCATTTGAATGGAAGTTGTTCGTAATCAAGATTTTGAAAATGTTGCCATTCTCCTAGCCTTAGTTTGATTGCTTCTGGTAGGCCAACTTCAAGGTTAACTTCCACACAGATGCAGGCACAAGAGTATTGATCCTTTGGATCTGCTTTATCAATGTAATGTCCAAGACCATCACTGATTGCTTGAAGCGATGAAGTGTTCCAACTGTGAATTGGGAGGTTCGGGAGTCTAACCCAAACTGACATCTCCTTTGGGACTTCCGATTCCGGATAGAAACTAGGGTTCCAACAATTTAGATAGAGCCCTTGGGTTCCCATGAAATAGGGTCCGTTTCTGAAAATTAGATCCCGATATGCTTCTAAGATGAACTCAAAGATGTAATAGCCTCTTCCAACCGCGTAGCAAGTAACACTGTTTTGGATCAGAGGGCGCCAGTTCCTTTGGATCCAGTTGTCAGTGGTTTTGACAGAGGGCCAAAGCCCCATGAAATGTCCAACCAGTCCACTTTCTGCCAAGGAAATCACAACTCACATGGAGTTTTCTGGAGGGAGATTTATTTCAGGGATTGACTCCAGGCCCTTAACGAAGCTGGGCGAAGCTATTGTAGGGAGATTCTTACCATTGGCAATCAGAAGCTTGTAGAAGGCTGAGTTGGGAGAGGGAGGGGCGCATCCCTCCCCACCTCTAGAGGCGGCCATGGAAGACCCCAGGTGTCAGGCTAGGGTTTGTGCAGTGGCGCAGAAGGCTTTGCTTTCCTCTGTTATCAAATCCCTAGGGGGTGTTGAAGGATTCGAGTAACGTTATTATTGTTCGAACTATTGTTATTATTATTATTATTAATTTTTTTTTTATTGTTATTATTTTATATTATTATAAAATACTTTAATAATTATTTTGCGTACGTAAACAGGCCTGCCACACTACATTATTTCTTAAATGTTTATGCAGCGCGGGGCCCTTGGACGGTCCTGACAGACTTAAATGTTTACCTAACAGGCCTCACAACCTTAAATGTTTACTTAACAGGTCTGTTACAATACATTTTCCTCCTATTTTTTTTATACAATGTTGTGTACAATGAATATGGGCAATATTGTTCTTCAACGACATTACTGGTTCACTAGTTGATGCTTGTTTGTTGGTTCGGTGGATGTTGGTTATTGTTGTTTGATTCAACTTTGCAAAGTTGAGGTCCTGCAACTACACTTGGACCTCTTGGTGCTTTTTCACTGGTTTCTTGTTTTCCTATTGTTGTTGCTCTTGTTTGCATGTTTCTCTTGTTGCAATTTTAACGCTTGGGATTCTGCAACCATGATTGGAACTGTGCTTTGGCCGTTCTCCATTGATGGGTGGGTTTCAATACCATGTTTACCTTCCTATTCGTTGTTTGTTGTTTGTTATTTCCAGTTTGCAAGTAGAAATTTTCAATACTGGGAATGCCTGAGTCAAAATCCTTTTGCAAAACATCCTTGTATGTGAGTACTACGACTAGAGAACTAGGAATGTGATGTTGTCTTGGTCTTGTTCTTGGACATCAATGTTCGACACAGAACCCACCTCTATCACAGCCATTTGGACATATAAAAAAGGAAATCGAATTTTCTCCTCATTTTTTATGTTCCTGAAAACCATACGTTTGATGCATTTTTTATTCAGGTTGTTCCCTTCCAATCACATGTGACAATTTCCATGTCCTGGACATCAAACCAGGAGTCGTTGGAAAATAACAATGCAAAAAAAATATGAGGTGCATTCTGAAAAAGAAATGCACCAAATATATGGTTTTCAGGAACAAAAAAAGTGAGCAGAAAATTCGATTTCCTTTTGTATATGTCACTATGGTTACAATAGAGGTGGGTTCTGTGTCAAACTTTGACGTTCGGGAACAAGACCAAGACAACATTGCAGTCATGTTTCTCTAGTCATAGTAGTCACATACAAAGATGTTCTGCAAGAGGATTTTGAGCATTCCCAGTATTGAAAATTCTTACTTGCAAACTGGAAAAAAAAACAACGAATACGGATGCAACCATGGCAGTGAAACTTACCCGTGAATGGGGAACGACAAAAGCGTAGTTCCAATCGCAGATGCATAATTCCAACCATGTAAACTATAACTTTCTTAAATGTTTACACAGTGGGAGGCCTTTGGATGGTCCTCAAAACCTTAAATGTTTACCTGACAAGCCTCACAGCCTGAAATCTTTCCTTAACATGCGTGTTACAATACATTTTTCCTCCTATTTTTTGATACAATCTTGTCTATAGTGAATTTGGGAAATATTGTTCTTCACCGACATTATTGGTTGTCTGGTTGATGTTTGCTCGTTGGTTTGTTGGATGCTTCTTATTGTTGTTTGATTCAACTTTGCAAATTTGAGGTCCTGCAGCTGCAGTTGGACCTCTTGGTGCTTGTTCACTAGTTTGTTGTTTGTTGTTTTCTCTTGTTTGCTTCAACTTTGCAAGGTTCGGGTCCTGCATCCGCAGTTGGACCTATTATTGCAGTTTGCACACTAGGGATTCTGCATCCGCGATTGGGGCTGTGCTTCTGTCATTCCCCATTCACTAGTAAGTCTCAGTGATGTGGTTGTATTCTTGTTTGTTGTTTGTTGTTTTCTATTTCCAGTTTGCAGGTAAGCATTTTCAATACTGGGAATGCCTGAGCCAAAATCCTCTTGCAGAGAATCTTCATATGTGACTACTACGACTAGAGAAACATGAGCGTGATGTTGTCTTGGTGTTTTCCTTGAGCGTCATTGTTCAGGAGAGATCCCACCTCTGTCGCAGGCATGGTGACATATTAAAAAAAGGAAAACAAATTTTCTCCTCATATTTTCTGTTCTTGAAAACCATGTGTTTGGTGCATTTTTTTCATGTTGTTCCCTTCCAAAATGTCTTGTTCCCATTTGAATGCCAATGTTGGGCACAAAACCCACTTTTGTTGCAGCTATAGTAATATATAAAAAAGGAAATTGAATGTTCTCATATTTTCTGTTCCTCGAAATAATACATTTGACAGAGAAACAAGAGTGTGATGTTGTCTTATTCTTCTGTGAAAACAATACGTTTGGTGCATTTTCTTCATTTTGTTCCCTTCCAAAACATCTTGTTCCCTTTTGAATGTCAATGTCAGGCACAAAACCCACCTCTGTTGCACCCATAGTGAGATATAAAAAAGGAAATCAAATGTTCTCCTCATATTTTTTGTTCCTTAAAAACATACGTTTGAGTGCAACCCTGGCACTAAAACTTACCCGTCAATGTGGAATGCCAGAAACGCAGTTCCAATCACAGATGCAGAATCCCAACCGTGCAAAGTGCAATAACAGGGCCAACTGTGGATGCAGGACTTCAACCTTGCAAAGTTGAAGAAAACAAGAGAAAACAACAAACACCAAACGAGTGAGTGAATTGACCAGGCATTGTTTTGTGACTACTATCAGACTTATGTTTTGTGACCTAATTCCACAATAGAGGGAGTGGGCATGGCCACACATTGTTGTCGACAGAGGGTGCACTGGTCTATGGAAATGACATCTCACATATTGAACAATTTCTGGACAAATACATGGCATGCAACACAAATCTTTTGGATCCAGGGCTTGCTAAAGTACATAGACATTATCATACAAGAAGCTGTAAAAAATGAAAAAATTCACATTTCAGATACAACTTCCTTGTGCCGCCAATGAGAACAACAAGAATTGTAGAGCTAATTAGTTTGGAGGAAAATGTTCTCACTGAGAAATCTAAATCTTTGTTCGCATTTCTAGAACAAGCAGACTTTGATGACTTAATGAGCTTCCAAGACTTCTTGGTAGAGATAAATCTAATAGAAGTTGAATACATCCAATGCATAAAATCTACACTTAAACAACCAACAGTTTTCCTTAAACGAAAACTTTTACATATATGGAACAACCGTTTCTCTAAGTACCATCCAGTTATGTGGAATTCAAATACAGATGCACAGTATTTCCTTAGTGCATATGCCACAACATCATATTTTGCCTCATACATGACAAAGGTTGACAAATCTATGACAAGTGCATTCAAAAGAATAGGCAAAGAACATGAAAAAAATCATCTTGATACTATGAAAATGATACATGCACTTAGAAATACATTACTTAATATTCAACAATTGTCTTCTCAAAAAACAGTCCACGTTTCACTTTCCCTGCCCCTAGACTGTGGTTCAAGGAAATGTTTCTTCACAAACACATCTCCACTTGAGAAAAGCAAATTGGAACATGGTTTTACATTTGGGCCACCAAAAATACTATTAAAATAAAATAATATGAAAAATGTTGAAATAGATATAAACAACATCTCTTTGGACTTGAACTAGAGTTTGTCGAGCTCCAACTATATTTCATACTTGAGAATGGTTTTCCCATAGTTAATGTGTTTCTATGGCTTCATAATTTTCAGACTAAGTATTGTTGTGTGAGGGATAAAGTTGTTTTCTCCCTTTCTTTTTCCTCTTCTATACTTACCCGTTTTTCCCTTTTCTTCTTCCCCTCTATTATCTGTTTCTGGTTCTATACTTAGTCGCGTTTCTATGCTCATGGGTTCCTAGGGTGGGGAACTTACAAATCCTCATCTCCATTTATATATTCACATCACGAGTTCGACCGACCACTGTTTGTTTGCATACTTAGCCATTTTTATGGCCGTGGGTTCACAGGTAGGCGCTATCGAACTCTCATGCCTTGTGTTTAGGGTATATATATTGCACCCAAAACTTTGGTGATCTACAATTCGACCCTGGACTCATTGAACTTGCAAGACTGACTCTACCTACGATGAATCTGTCTGAGCACCCCGCATTTCCATACTTAGTCGAGTATTCAAAGATTCGCGGGTTCACGGACTCCCAGGTTCACAAAAGTTTGAAAGCATTTTTCGCTCCCCTCCATCCCTGCCACCTTTGCCCCTTCCCAATGCACATTAATTATGATTTTACTAGTGACAACTGACCAAACAGGTTAAAAAAGATTGACATTAATAAGCGGAAAGCTTGAGGACATCTCCCATTAAAACGCATTAATGGGAGAATATTATGGGATCTAATGATTTTTTTGTGTCCATCTTGAATTGGCAAAAAATTGTTGGCTATTTTAGTTTTTTTAAGGCATCATCATAGTAAGAATGCAATACTGTGCTAACCCACTGTTATCTACAAAGGTGTTGACGTCATGTCCCTCTTTAATATTGTTCATATATTACATGTTGTCATATTTGAGAATATGCTTGCATATGAAAATGTTAACTTATTTTTTCTCTATCGCTTATGTGTTTCAACAAACTTCGCGAGACGAAAAAACCCTTCCAATTTGAACATGGTTTACATTTGGGCCACAAAAATACTATTAAAACACAATAATATGACTAGTATTGGAATAAATATAAACAAATTCTGTTTGTACTTGGATCTGGGTTTGTCGAGTACAGGTATATTCCATGGATGAGAATGTTTTTCCCATAGTTAATGTTTATGGCCACAAGTTCTCGGATTGGCGCTATCGAACCCTCATGCCCCATGTTCCGTGATATACATTTTTCACCCAAAAATTATGTGATCTACAATTCGACCCCAGACTCCTCAAACTCGCAAGCTTCACTCTATCTACGATGAGTATGTCCTCATCCATATGAATGCCCCTCCTTTCCATACTTAGTCGATTTTTCACCTCTTGTTGTCCCAGATTCACAGGTTCGCGGACTCCCAGGTTCAGAAAAATTTGAAAGAATTTATCACTCTCGTCCATCCCCAAGAATTTATCGATAAATGCTTTCTTAGTTTGCTCAAACATACAAATCCATTTTTGGTTCTATACTTAATCGCATTTTGATCTAGGTGGATATCGATGGCCACCCACCTTTTCCAACTATCTCAAAATAGTTTTCTGGCAATCTTGACAATTTACTATTTTTAGTAGTTTTAACTTTCGGGGCCATTTTGAGGGCCTAAATGAAGGTTTTTCGGGTTCGAGCTTCTCAATGATAGAAAAAGTCATGATTGAGACCCCAAAATGAATCTCCTCAACAATACCTTTCCAATGGTCTATCATACGCCTAAAATGAAGATCGTATGCAGTAGTTACGACCCCGAGAAGTTAATGTACTAACTTACCCAAACGGGGCCCACATGACTTTTGACGCTTCATCTCCTATGGTTAGGTTTTTGGATGTCTAGGGTTTTTTGTATTCTTGTTTATTGTAAAAAGGCCTTCAGAGCCTCATTGTAATCATCTTTTTGTGAATGAGTGCAACCTTCACATATCTTCTCAGAGATAAGCTGCCACCATTCCAGCAAGCTTGTTTCCGCTGCATTTTACAGTTTCAACTTATTTCCTTATTGAATAGAAAACCAATTTTACTGTATCTATGTTATTTTGTGTTAAGTACCCGTTAATAATCTGTATTCATTTTGTTCTTCTTATAAATCCGGATCAGTGGTATCCGAGCGGTCTACTCCTTATCGTCTTAATGCATGTCCCCAACGAGGTCGGAGTATAAAGAGTTGGGTCTCTAGCTTGATTCTCTTGAGGAAAAAATCTCTCGTACCCCCAAGCGACCTCTCATGGAAGGAGAAAAAAAATATGATGGGACATGAGATCCTTTCAAATTGTTGATTGAGGAATCTCTCATGCAACAAAGGAACGAGATGATGGCTAATTTCGCACAAATCCTTCGACGGCTACCAACAGGCAACACATCTTCTTCGAGTGGAGGCGCCGCCCCCTTCAAGGTACAAATAAAATTGGATATTCCTATATTTGAAGGTCAGATAGATGAAGATGTTGTATACAAGTGGTTGAATCTACTAGAAGAGTATTTTTCTGTCCATAACTTTTCGAATAGAGAAAAGATTACTTTTGTGCTCCTTAAAGCCATTCCCCATGTCAACGATTGGTGGAAAACCTTCTCTGAGCAAAAGGAAACAGAGGAACCCTCATTATTTACAGTCATGACTACCTGGGAATCCTTCAGGGATGCTATTAAGGAACAATACTACCCTATCAGAAGTTATAACGACTTGTATACCAAATGGACCACACTGCAGTAAGAAAGAGACCAAGCAGTGCCAGCTTTCGAATATATCTTCCATACCTTGCGCACCAAGCTGGGTATCAAAGATTCAGAGTGACATATAGTGCTCAAGTATCATGTTTCTCTGCATAGATACATCCAGACCAAAATGGAATTTCTAGACATCTCATCCTTGGGCGCGACCTACCGATATGCCGTCAAAATTGAGCAGAAGCTCAAACAAAAGACGCGACAATTTGGGCCCTGGAACCCCTCACAAAAAAATCCAGGAAAGGGCAGCCCCAACCCATAGAACAAATGAAATATTAAAGATGGAATATATCAAGACAACCAGTCCAATCTGTAAGCAAAGAAGGACACCATAAAGACAAAGAAACATATCGGGAAGTGGTGCAACTTCCATAAGATCCCTTGGCATGACACTGCTGATTGCCGCTCAAATAAATAATTGGTGGCCAAAGAGAAAGCCTCTGAATCATATGTGGGTTTCGACTCTGAGATAGAACTAGAAAGGGGAAGACAGATCATTGACGCAGAACCCAGTGCCACCGTTTCTACCACCAATCTCCAGCCTGGTGAACTAGACGAGTCAGAAGAAGGAGAGCGCCTCTTCCATTCACAGATGTGGGTAAAAGGCACCCCACTGCATTTCATCATTGATAGTGGTAGCCAGAAGAACCTCATCTCAGTAGAGGTCATCAAGCGGCTGGGCCTTTCGACAACACCACACCCACAACCCTACACCATTGGATGGCTTTGCTAAGGAAGTGATCTCTGTGTCAGCCAACAGTGTCGACTGTCATACGACATCAAGCCCTTCAAAGACGAGGTATTGTGTGATGTTGCTCCTCTCGAAGTTTGTGATGTTATTTTGGGACAACCTTATTTATGGAAACGTCATGTTGTATATAAGTCTAGGCCTTGTAGTGTTATTATTACTTTGAATAAGAAATTGTACAGGATACCCAAGGCAGTCCCACCTAGTGTTATTTCCTTGATCTCTACTAAGAAATGCAGAAGGGTCATCTCTTAGACGAGGAATTTTGTATTCTTCGTGATTCGCTCTTAGAATAAGCGAAAGATCACATCCACATCCAAGTTATTTGCGACTAACCTATCCACACAATAGAAGAAAGTAGATAAGGTCATGGAAGAATACTTGGATATCTTCTCCTCACCTACCGGGGTAACTCTGCACTACCAGGTCAAGCACCCCATCAATCTGATCCCTGACGCACCACTTCCCAATGGGCCAGTCTATCACCGATATTTGTTAGAGAATGAGGAGATCAAGTGACAGATCCAAGAACTGCTCCACAAGGGGCACATATGTCCCATCTCATCACCTTGTGGGAGCCCAATCATGATGGTACAGAAGAAAGATGGAACCTGGCGACTATGCATTGATTACCGGGCTCTGAGTAAAATCACAGTCAGAAATCGGTACCCAATTCCCCGAATCGATGACCTCCTCGATCAACTCACGGGGGCCAAATACTTTAGTAAGATTGATTTGAAGTTTGGATACCACCAGGTCCCGATAGAACAAACAGATATATGGAAGACCGCCTTCAAGTCAAAGGAAGGCCTTTTTGAATGGTTGGTCATGCCCTTTTGTTTGAAAAATGCGCTAACCACTTTCATGTGGTTGATGGACGATATCCTGCAACCATTCACCAATAATTTTGTAGTGGTGTATTTGGATGAGATTCTCATTTACAACAAGACTTGGGCCGAACACTTGCAACATATTCAACAGGTTCTGCACACCCTACGACAGCAAAAGCTATACACCAACTTGGAAAAATGATCCTTTGGAATAGATAGGGTCCATTACCTAGGCTACATCATTGATCAACATGGCGTACATGTGGATCCAGCCAAGATCCAATTCATTTGTGATTGGCTAACCCCAACCACACTCATTGAGCTTCGAATCTTCTTTGGCCTTGCCAATTTCTACCGCAGGTTCATGTTGGGATTCTCACATATTGCATGGGCCCTCAGCCAAAAAACCAGGGGTGGTGGTAAGGCGTAATTTGTGTGGGGCCAGTCCCAACAACAAGCGTTCGATGATTTGAAGAAATGCTTGTGCTCAGCCTCAGTACTGTCACTCCCAAACCAACAACAACCCTTTGAGATCGAGGCAGATGCTTCCAACTATGTTGTGGGTGTCGTTCTCACTCAACACGACCATCCCATGGCCTATCATAGTGAGACACTATCATATGCTGTCCATAAGTACCCTACTTACGACAAAGAAATGTACTCCATTATGCAAGCCTGCCACCAGACACTACATTCTTGGGAAGGAGACAATCATCCACACTAATCATAAGCCACTGCAGTTCATGTAGACACAAGGAAAATTGCAGAATGACTGCCATCAAAAGTGGTCCACATACTTGCAACAATTCCACCTCAACATCAAGTATAAAACAAGTAGCACCAATCACGTCGTTGATTGCCTCAGCAAACCGCCAGTTGCGACACTCACCACAATGCTAGACTCTTGCGGCCATGAGACCTCTAGATGGCCCCAACTCTATGAGATAGACCTGGTCTTTGCCACCACCTACCAAATGTTGGGGGAAAACGAAGTTGTTGATAATTTCCATCTTCAAGATGGGTTGTTGTGTCGTCTGGGCCATATCTGTGTTCCATCAAGCGAGCGAGTGAAGCTGATCTGGGAAGCCCACTACATTTAGGTGGCAGGAAACTTCGACATCGAACAAATAGTGGCGATGCTACAAAAACATTTCTACTAGATGAAACTTTGACAGGAGGTCAGCAAGTATATTAGGTCCTACACTGCCTGCGCGATTGCCAAACTGACCACTAATAAATAAGGAATGTACACCCCTCTTCCTACTCCTGATAGGCCATGGGAATCCATCTCAATGGACTACATGTCGGGCCTCCCGTCCACAAAGTGGGGAAATGACTGTGTTTTTGTGGTTGTTGATCACTTTTCTAAGATGGCGATTTTGGTTGCCTGGAAGAAGAGCATCACAGCAGAGGCCACTACCAAGCTATTATTTGAACGAGTCTGGGTACATTTTGGAATCCCAAAAACCATTGTCTCAGATCGAGACAGTCGATTTCTTAGCACATTTTGGTCGAGCCTTTGGTCACTGCTAGACACCAAGCTCATTAAATCCATGACCTTCTACCCTCAGACAGATGACCAAACTGAGGTCGTAAATTGAATGATTATGCATATCATTCGCATGTATAATTCACAACACCCTCACACATGGGATGAGAGCCTTCCCTATGTCCAACATATCTACAACCGAGCCCTACATAGCTCAACCAAACACAACCCTTTTCAAGTGGGGTTGGGATTCCAACCATTGGGTCCCATAGATGTTTCACTTCCCCTTATGGTCAACCCAACCGACTCATCTCCTGCTCCAACTGAAGCTGATAAAGCCACCTGGTTCATTGAGTGGATCCAACACATTTGCTAACAGGTTCAGGATATCCTACAAAAGTCCAATGATAAGTACAAACAGCGCCATGATCAACATCGGGTGCCACATAAGTTTCAGGTGAGTGACAAAGTTTGGTTGCACTTGCAGAAAGAACGCCTTACAAGACCCCATTGGAATATTCTCCCACTCCGTTATGGGTCATACACCATCAACAAGGCCGTGGGGGATAATTCTTTTCAGCTCAACATTCCTCCTTTCCTTGGCATGCACCCAGTGTTCAACGTGGATTTCCTTCGCCCTTATTTCCCACCATTATTGGACACCTTAGAAGTAGTAGAACAACTAACACCAACAGAGCTCAACCCCAACTACATACAACAGACATCCAATGATCATATTGTGGACACACAGATCAAGGGAACTCGACAACAAAGGATCCAACTTTATCGAGTTGTCAAAGTAGGGCAGCTCCTACACCAAGGCAAGTGGCTCACCCGGGGCCAAATTCAATAGAAATTTCCTCATCTGATGGCAGACCTCAATGAAATGGAGACTATTGCTTCCTAAGGAGGGAGGATTGATCCAGGTGGATATCGGTGGCCACCCACCTTTTCCAACTGGCCCAAAACAATTTTCTGGCAATTTTGGCAATTTACTATTTTTAGCAGTTTTAACTTATGAGGCCATTTTGAGGGCCTAAATGAAGGATTTTCAGAATAGAGCTTCTCAATGATATTAAAAGTCATGATTAATCCCCAAAAATGAATCTCCTCGACGATACCTTTCCAATGGGATATCATACACCTAAAACGAAGATCATATGCAAAAGTTACAACCCCGAGAAGTTAATGTACTAACTTACCCAAACGGGGCCCACATGACTTTTGGCGCTTCATCTCCTAGGGTTAGGTTTTTGGATGTATAGGGTTTTTGGAATTCATTTTTATTGTAAAAATTCCTTTAGAGTGTAACATGCCCACTACCTAAATCAAACTTTTTCGTTTATTTCTCGACAATGAGAATCCCTGAAGCTTGCATCAGCGAAATGCCAACCCTGAACAATAGGTCTTTCATTCGCCTATACAGCTCTCTACACCTAACCGTGGTCTTCCCCTGATGACAATTTTAGGTTTTTCGGAGTTTTTTCCTTTCTAATGTCGAGGGTTCCTATGCCCTCGATTCTCCTATCTCCAACGAGCTCTCTTCCGGCCTTAGCCCCTCTGGGCTATGGCCTGGTCCACATGACCGTGCTCATGAGACCGCAGCCTTACCTCCTCATCGGGGTTTTGACACTCATGATGTCCCAACAATTTGGTTCACCGATCCCCGAATATTGATACGCTCCTCTGCTTCCTTAGCCTCATGGGCTAAGTCTTTAGTCCACATGACCTCTATCTCACAAGACCGTAGCCTTGTCCCCCATCGGGGTTTCGGACTTTCAAATGTCGAAATGAAAATGTCCCCAGGACTCGCGATTCCTCGAATCCTGACGCACCCTTTTTCGCGCTATCTCTCCTAGCTAGGCTCCTATCTCACATGACCACGATCCCCATGACCGTAGTCTTATCCCTCGCCGGGGCTACGGGGTTTTCAATGCCAAAATGTATGGGTTCATGGGATTCTCGATCCTTCGAATCCCGTCTTCCCGCTATGCTGACAACTGGCCCCCATAATGGCACTTCCTACTTCTCTAATATACTGACAACTGGATCCCACTCAATGGTGTTTCGAGTTTCGTGATTCCAAAATACATAAACAAATTGTCATCAGGATTCCCGATATCCCAATGACACAAACGCCGATCAACAACTTCCTGTCGGGACTTACCCCGACGACGCCGATTGCTGCCACGCATCCTCTTCTGATGGACGGTCCCGATTTCTTCGGGATTTCGAACTTGTGATGTTCCCATTCTCACAGCCTCAGGAACTCTGATTTCCCGATGCCAAATGTCATGACTCTCTACGGATTTCGGACACCTGTGTCCCTAAATGGACGACTCAGATTTTTGCCGAGGTTTTTACTTCGAACTTCCCTGATCTCCTGTCCATGGGAATGTCGATATCCTGACTCCCGATAGAAAACCTCGATCTCCTCCATGTGTATCATCGACGGGATTTTCAGATCTTCCCAGCGTTTCGAGACTTGAAGTGTCTCGATTTTCTTGTTCTTGAGAATCCTAATATGCCAATGGCTGGATTCCCGATGGTAACCCTCGGACAACTCCGGTCCGATCCGATGGCTGACGGGTAATTGGACCAAGATCTAATAGTCTAGATCCATCCTTCCTGCGCACACTCCAAAGACTAAACTCCGAGCGTCTTAACCCGATCCAATGGCTGACGGGATTTCTGATGAGATCCAATGGCTCAGATTGTCCCACCTTGTGCATTCTTCCACTACTTCGTGGATGTGGAAAGATCAATGGTCCAAATTTTCTCCTGGGTCTTGGGATCTACGATCCCGATTTCCTCGTTGTTCACAAAGATAGAGGGAAAAAGGGGCAAGGTATGTAACACCCTCTTTACTTCCATCAATCTAACGGTCGTGAATGGCTATGGGTCATCTGACGATATCTCATTCATCGATTTGTTACGTATCCCTACACTGCTACCTCGGAACCTTAAGAGGGTCATTCCTCCTCATACAGGGTTAATAAGACTTGCGTGTTCAAGTCCTTTTTCTAGGTTCTTGATGAACCTTTCTAAGGAGGGAATCTCTGTGAAGAGATCTATACTGGGGCATTTCCGGAGGTAGATAATGGTAAACAGCTTCCCGAGAACGGGCTGGGAGGCTAACTTAGTTCGACTCATGCCTAATTAAATTCATTTATCAAAATAAGCCATGCGTGGTCTTTCTGTTATAAACATATATCTAACATTACTTATCAAAACACTGCATAGACATTCTTATACTGTAATTGTTCACTATTGCACAATTTATGAGCATATATGTCAGCATATGAATTTCAAGATGCAAAATGAGAAAAACACTTATCAGAAATAACTTCAGAAGTGGGTGCGAATACTGAGAGGGGTGCTCGTTTCCACCCAACCGTAGGCTCAGTGACTCCCAATGGATTTACCACTAGCCACCCCTGAGCTGAGACCACGATGTTCGGAGACTGCGTCTCTCTATCTTCCAGTGACAAGGAGCGAAGGTTGCAATCCTTCCTCTCTGCTATCACTCACTCTGCATAAAAATGCCAGAGTTACCCTCACATCTGCCCTCTCTATCGCTTCTTCCATACGCCTTATCCTCTTGCGAGGTTGCATGTGGCATGATTACCCTCACGCCGATTAGGCCTGACGGCTCTACGGATGGGCGTTTCACCATCCCATCCCTCATCAAGCCATCCTCCTACCAGCTTGCAAGGCATTAAATTTCAAGGCCAGCGAGCCGCTTTTGGTTCTCCAGGCCAGTGGAGTCCAAATACGGTATTCAATTCTCAGTGGAAGTTAATGCCACCTTTTCAGGTGCCTTCCACCGCCATCGTGGTCTCTTTTTCTGCACATCCCCTCTCAACAGTCCTGCAATAAATTCAAAATATCATTCACATTCATTGACCTCTTCCTCAAGGTCCATTTACATCACATATTCACATTTATGAGTTTTCCATAGTCCTTGGCCAGTCCGGTTATATTTACAAGCTGGGGGAAACATGGTGTTACAATTCCCTCCCCCTAAAAGGAACATCATCCTCGATGTTCTTATCTACTAACATGAAATGCATGTACCGAAGTAAACAAAATCGGATATGCCAGTTTCATGGCATCTTCCATTTCCCATGTAGCCTCATCGGGGCCAAAATGTTTCCACTACAGCTTGACCTGTGCAATGGTTTTGTTCCAGAGCGGGGTTTCCTTTCTATCCAGTATGCATTGGGGTTCTGGTAGAAATTCTCCCTCCGGTTCCACTTGGATCACAGACCAGTCAATTATATGATTAGCATCATGTACATATTTCTTCAATAATGAAACATGGAAAACATTATGTGTTTTTACTGTGGGAGGAAGTG
>ML826914.1:42772-62527 GCA_009831015.1 Picea engelmannii
CTGATTTCATATTAACAATATATTTACAAAATTTAAAAATATTACATCGATTCTTACCAATACATAACAAATATATGAAAGAAATTACCTTGATGAAGGTATGCCAGTCATGAGTTTTTAACCCGCCAAATTCACCTTTCTTTATTAATATATTCTTGATGTTTGAAGCAAATCCTGTTGGAAATCTAATTTTTCGAATGAGCTCTTTTACAACATTTCTTTCAACTTCTTTAAATAACCATGGAAGGCTATTTCGATCGACTCCATTAGTCCTATTTAAATCAATAATATTTAGCATTGCATGATTGGCTTCTTGAATGTCACTACAAATTTTAGAATTTTTTTCTTTGTCATGCCTTCCATCTAAGATTCTTCACAACATTTATGTTACATTCTTCCCGATATGCATTGTGTCAAACAAATGAGTTATTTCTAGTTGCTCATAGTAGGGAAACCTACTGAATTGTTTGGGGAAACTTTTCATTCCTCGTGGAAGCAGATCAATGCCTTGACGACCAACTATATGTTACATAAATGAAATTAACACAACAATTGTTAGATTATACACAATAGACATGAGAATTCAACACAATTAAAAAATGTAACAAATTGCATACGATGATGAAGATTGACTTACATTGACGATTTGATCTATTATATTCCAACTTCCATAGGTGTGGTGTCATTCTTCGTGGTTTTATCCCACTCTCCTCTTTCCCATTGAAAATATGTTTATTGGTATTTCGATACCTATGGTTCTTAGGGAGAAAGTGCCTATATTCATCAAACACCTCCTTTCCTAAACTTCTTTAATGATGAGATCTCATTCTAGGACCACAAACTGGACTTGCAAATTTACCCTTTGTTTGAAGACCAAGAAGATACACATCAATGGCAACATTAGTTATATAAAAATTAATTATTTAAAAAACAAACATTATAATATCATCAACATCTAACTTATTTAAGTGCAATAGTGTGTTACATACCACAAAAATGGGTTAGTCCTAGTGCATCGTGAATTGTCCATGTAAGAATCCCATGGAATTGAAACCCTCTCTGACCTATTGGTATAGAGATGTCGTACATAGTGATGTCGTCCCATAACTTTAACAACTCATTGACAAGAGGCTCAATATATACATTCATATCTTTCATTTGGTACTTACCCAAATGGTTAAAAAATACACATAATTACTACACCTTGTATACATATATGAAATTGTGCAATAAACAAGACAAATTAAATGTTAAACATTAAAAAAAAAATATTGTTATAAAAATATACCTGGAACAATCATTTCCAACATTGTGTGCTCTCTCTTTATTGACATCCAAGGAGGAAGGTTATTGTTTATAACAAAAACAGGCCACACCGAGTAGATAGAACTGAGCTCACCAAATGGATTTACACCATCAACTGCCAATGAAATCCTAACATTACGAGGTTCTTCTTTAAAAATTGGCCATATTTCTTCGATATTTTTATATAAATAACCATCTGCAGGCATTCAAAGAACATCATCTTCACTTCTATTCCATGCATGGTAATCCATGAACTGTGCTATGTTCCGACATCTAAATAGTCGTTGCAGGCGTGGAATTACGGGAATATAACTAAGAAACTTGTGAGGCACCTTTTTTGTTAACTGATCAATTCGATATCTACTGATTTGACATTGCGGGCAATTCGATTCATATGCATATTGTCCATAATATATGATGTGATCATTGGGGCATGCATCAATAGCCTGATATTCCATTCCAATTTATTTTAGAATGATAGATAATTCTCGGTATGTGCGAGGTAACTGATTTGGTGATGGTCAGAAATATTCACCTATCAACCTACAACAACAATATAAATATCAACCTATTAATCATTATAAATATTGCATCCTTAATTTAGACATCAATTGACACTGAAAATAAAATAAAATAAAAGTTGAAAATTGCATAAAACTGTAAAATTATGTTGCTTACCTTAGGATCTGTGTCATACATGTGTTTGAAAAACCATTTGATGCCTTCAAGTTGACCAACAACATTACAACAGAGAGAACAATTTTTTTTGTGCCTTCATATAGGGATTTAGTGGCATTTTGAAGGATAGGTTTATCCAAAATATATTCATCATCATTGTCCTCATCACTGTCATCATTATCATCCTGCAAGTTTTCCTCCTCCAAGTTGACATCATCATCCATTGGAGCATTATAAATGTCTTGGATCAATCTATTTGTCCCACCATCATCAACTGTATTATTAATATCATCATTTTCCATAGGAATAACGTGATCATCATTATCCAGACGATTAAGTTCAACTTGTTCTTTAGTATTATCTCTATGAAAACGTCTCTTGCTAGGCGACATCACATTCTTAGGATGATTTTTCTTTAATAAAAACAATAGAAGCAATAAAATACAGTTAGAGTATATCACAAATATTATTTTGAAAGATAAATTAAAAAAAAAAATTAATGTATAATACCCTTAAAGATCTATAATAACTAATTACTTACCATGGGACGATATTCATTGCCCCCTTCAACGTACCCATTCTCCCTACAATGTTTTTCAACTATTTTTAATGGTAGTCTTCTTCCATTAAAACCCCTGCATTCACAACAAGGGAAATAACATTTCCCATCACCATGAATCACCATTTTCCGCTTTAACATAACAAGCTCTCTTTTCTCGTATGGAGTTGACATTGTAATTACCTATTACAACAAATCCATTGAACTTTATAAGTACAATATACAAATCTATTCAAATATTTTGGTATATATTTAGATATTTGTAATGAAAATTATACAACATGTTCAGAAAAAATAAGGGACAAAGCATGAAACCTAAAATCAGCTAGAAAAAATAAGGAACAAAGCATGAAACCAATGCATTTCATATCCAACGTACAACACTGGCTATTTGGGAATCTAAATGAGACTTGGTTCTAAAACAACACATTGAACTACACATAAACATCCAAACATAAATGAATCTTCTAATAATCTCTTTGTTGCGATCCACCTACTATTATGTTGTCAAAATTGAGGAACAAAATTGATAGAAGTGCAAGAAAGAGTTTGGGGAGAAAAATAAATCATGACATAAGAAGCGTAAAGGCAACTTTAATTCTCATAAAAAATGATGATGTAAAGAAAATTGATTTGAAGACAACCAATCAAAGATGACAAGCAATTCCTTGGCATGGTAATGATAAATGGTACACTATACATCTTTTACTGTCCAAGTTTAAAGCGCCATACTTTGATTCATCCACAAAATCACAATATTCCATTAATAAGAGGAGGTGGATCTATTATCACCCAAAATCACACTATATAATATTAAGTCCCTAATAAAAATTAGGGTAGCTTTAGGGATACACAAAAGTACTGATGCCCAATATCACCACAAAAGCCACTGCTCTTCACTTCTAGTTGGTTCTTTTCCAACTGAAGAAGGAATCCCTAAATGAAAATTTACTAAGGTAAGGATACTTAGATATTCAAGAAGTTCCATGAAATATAAGAACAAAATTAGAGTGATTGAATCTAATTAGAGTGGTTGTAGATGAATCAATAATCTTTTTACTCTATCAAAAGTGAATAAACCATAAAATCTTTCTAAGGAGTTAAAATAAACCATAAAATAGTTCAATACCACCAAATTACTAAATCACACAGAAATTTTTTAAGTACTGACCTTCAAAATCTCAGCTATGTAGAGTTTGATCAATTCAATGTTTCTCTTCTTGAAAGAGAATTGAAATCAATATTTCATAAAAAACCAGAACACCATTACATCAGAACACCCGAATGATTGTCGCAACTATAGAAAATTATTGTCGCAACTATAGAAAATGATTGTCGCAACTATAGCAAATTTGTCGTAAATGAGATATATATAGGATTGATTTTGTCGGTCTTCTGACGAATTCGGTCAAATTGACCAAACAATAAGTCAATGACCATTTGATTCTCACACGTGCCATAGTTGGTCATTATAATGACTAGAGCTCGTCGCTATAGAGACTAACTCATGGTTGGTTGCTCCAGTGAAAAAAGTTTGTCTCTATAATGACCAACGTGGAATGTTGGTCGCTAGAGCGATGAACAGTTGGACCCCGAAAAAAAAAAGTAAATTTAGTCCAAAATAAGCCAAAAAATTACAACAAAATTTTAAATCGTCGTAATTTCTGCCCAATGTAGTAGTGAGTCTAACTGACCACCGTTCATTTGCATACTTAGCCAATTTTATGGCCGTGGGTTCATGGGTAGGTGCTATCGAACTCTCATGCTCCGTGTTCAGGGTATACATCTTGCACCCAAAACTTCGGTGATCTACAATTTGACCCTGGACTCGTCGAAATCGCAAGAATGGCTCTACCTACGATGACTCCATATGACTGCCCCGCCTTTCCATACTTATTCGAGTCTTCAAAGTTTCACGGGTTCACGTACTCCTGAGTTCACAAAAGTTTGAAAGCATTTTTTCGCTCCTCTCCATCCCCGCCACCTTCGCCCTTTCCCAATGCACATTAATTATGCTTTCACTAGTGACAACTAACCAGATAGGTTCGAAAAGATTGACATTCATAAGAGGAAATCTCAAGGACATCTCCCATTAAAACACATTAATGGGCAAATATTATGGGATATGATGATTTTTTTGTGTCCATCTTGAATTGGCAAAAAATTGTTGGTTATTTTAGTTTTTTTAAGGCATCATCATAGTAAGAATGCAATATTGTACTAGCCCACTATCATCTACAAAGGTGTTGATGTCATGTCCCTCTTTAATACTGTGCATATATTACAGGTTGTCATATTTGAGAATATGCTTGCATATGAAAATGTTAACTCATATTTTCTCTATTGCCTATGTGTTTTAGCAAACTTTGTGAGCCGAAAACGCCCTTCCAATTGGAACATGGTTTACATTTGGGCCACAAAAATACTATTAAAATAAAATAATATGACTAATATTGGAATAAATATAAAAAAATTATGTTTGTACTTGAACTTGTGTTTGTCGAGATACAGGTATATTCCATAGCTGAGAATATTTTTCCATAGTTAATGTTTATGGCTACGAGTTCCCGGATTTGCGCTATCAAACTCTCATGCCTCCTCTTCCATTATATAAATATTTCACCCAAAACTTTTTTGATCTACAATTCCACCCCAGACTCCTCGAACTCACAATCTTCACTCTACCTATGATGAGTTTGTCCTCATCCGTCTGACCGCCCGACCTTTCCATACTTAGTTGATTCTTTAGCTTTTGTTTTCCCTGATTTGCGAGTTTATGGAATCCCGGGTTCAGAAAAGTTTGAAAGCATTTATCTCTCCCATCCATCCTTGCCACCTTCGCACACTTCCCAAATAAAATTACTTATTCTTTTAATTGGTGACAATTCACAACACAGGTTCAAAAATATTGGCATTAATAACCGAAAAGATCAAGGACATCTCTGATTAAAATACATTGAAGAAAGATCTACGGAAGATTATATTATCATCCCCCAGTGTTCATTTTAAATACTATCCGGACACAATTACTGTCTTATGTTGCAATACAAACAATTCTTCATCAAAGCATTATCTTTTCTCACAAGAACCCTATATCCACTCTAGTCGCCTGATATCGAATTGGTGGAGATCAATATTATGGAATCTGAATTTTTTTTTTATGGATGTTGAACTCGGAAAAATTGTTGTTTACTTTAGTTTTTTTATGGAATTCTACCCCGCCTTTCCATACTTATTCGATTCTTCACCTCCTATTGTCACAAATTCGCGGGTTCCTGGGCTTCCAGGTTCACAAAACTTTCAAAGCATTTTTCTCTCATGTCCATCTTCGTCACCTTCGCGCCCTTCCCAATGCACATTAATCATGTTTTTATTAGTGACAAATCACCACACATATTTGAAAAGATTGGCATTAATAGGAGAAAAGGTCGAGGAAATCTCCCATTAAAACACATTAAACCAAGATTTAGGGAAGATCATATTATCATCCTCCAACGTTCATTTTAAATACTTATTCCCATTTTCCTCTATCATCGAAAACTTGGGCTTTAAGGTGCCTTCCTTGTAATGTTCCTGGTCATCCACATGTGAGACAACTTAGAGATGACATTCAGGCCCAATTGAAAGACGAGGGAGTGGTTTTATGTGACATCAGCTTTGAGCGAAAAAAATTCTGGTAGCCAACATAAACTTAGACAAAAAAAATTCAAGTATCTTATGATTGGTATTTTCCCTGTATTCAATCCTTTGGTTAGTTGAAAGGCCTACCTGAAAATTTGTATGTTGAACTTATTAGTTTTTTTACTGGAAATTGGAAGGGACTTTCAAGTCACCTGCAAAATGCTCCTTTGTTGAAGTATATATCTTCTTCCAACAACACAGATTTGGAAAGTGTATCAAATCCTGCAGACCACACCATAATTAATATTTCGTCAGAGGAGTCGCACATATCGTGGCTTACAAAATGGTTTGGAATATTTGGAAGTGATGCCAAATATTACTCCATGTGCGAATATAGTCAGAATGAAATTATAAATTTGGATCCTCACAAAGGTGAGAAATTGTATGAGTGGTTGACTGAACATCCTAAAACTATAGAAATTTCTATGTCAAAGTTTGTTGAGCAACTTCTGGGTGTAGTAATAGACTTGACAGAAAGTCAACTTCTTTCTCAAAGTTTTTTCATCAACCTCTATATGTAGTAACATAATCGACATACAATCAACTTTATATCACTACTGCACATTATTTTCACTATTCCTATGCATATAATTGCATTTGGGTTGAAGTTCTTACCACTCTTTGCAAGAATATTCTCCTAGTGGTTGGAGGTGGGTATATAATAAGGGAACAATGCTCTCAAAAGTTTCTAATTCTTGCATCGACAAGTAACTGGGAAAATTTAATGGGAATGAATTCTAGACTATGGACTTTGCAACACTTTCTAAAGATTACTTTATACTACCACCTTCTGCAGGAAGTTTGACGTATTCAGGTAATGATTTGGTTTATGAAGATCACATTTTACTACCACCTTCATGTAATGATTTTGTTTCATTCTTTAGAAGAGACCTTGATGTAGTAGATATTCCAGAGCTATTTCCATCGAATATCAATATTCTTGTTGTTTCTCATGCTTTCAATAAGGAGAATGCATTTCTTCTGTTGCAGTAGATCCAATATTTGAAAAAAATAGAAGTTGCTCGATGCTTGAAATATTAACTTGTCTGGTTCAAATAAATCACCATGGCCTCGCCGCAAGCATCTCTCGAGTTGTTCATCAAGATTCGAGATCAATAAGCATATAGTGCCTTCCTGGTCATACAATGCTTCCATCCCCGACTTGTGTTTGTACATGTGCTTTTATTTCTACTTTGTTTCTTTCTACTGGTGGTGGATCCTTCTATCCCAACCAACATGATGGAAATAAACTAGCTCTAGGGAGTTTGATCGCTTCCAGGGATCTGAGTTGACTATACATTAATTTCAGTTAACTTAAAAATGTTTATGTGTGCAACCTAATGTTAGACATATAAAATACATTTTTTTTTATTTTTTAAAATATAAAATAATATATTTTTTTAACACACAGTTGGTCGAAAAGTTTCAGGCGTTGTTTGGGATTCACATCCTTCAAGGATGTTAATTAATTACACGATTAATATTGCTTGTGTCAATGCAATCGACCCATCATCGACTATGGAAATTGCATTAACATTGCAATGTACATATAATAAATTCCTGACATGCACCTAATGTCTAGGTCATCATCACACATGACACCCAACCTCCAAATATTTCTGGACTCACATCAACATTGTAATTGTCGTGACAAAGAAACACTAAAGTCGATGCTATTTTGCAGGTCTAAAAACCCTGTAGTCTAAGTGCTTTGACAATGACAGACCTACTTGTTCACCGCATTACCACTCTGTAGTCGATGGCATTGTTCCCATTGCCATCACCAGTGTCAATGTTCAAAGTTGAAGCTATCTGGAGCCTGGAGTCACCACTAGTGTCGATGTCTGAAGCTGAAGCTACATGGGGCTTGGGGTCATGACTTGATACACTTGACATTAGTACGAGCAGTGATCAAAAGTTGATTGTATGTCGAGTTTGTTACTACATCCAGAGGTCGCTCAACAAACTTTGAGATAGAAGTTGGTTGTTTGTCGAGTCTGTTACAACTTTGAGATAGAAAGTTCTGTAATTTTAGAATGTTGATTCAACCAGTCATATAGTTTCTCACCTTCGTGAGGATACAAATTTATAATTTCCTTCTGAGTATATTCGAGGATGGAGTAATATTTGGCATCACTTCCGAATATTCCAGACCATTTTGTGAGCCACGATATGTGCCACTCCTATGACGAAAGATATATTTGGGTGTGATCTACAACATTTGATACACTTTCCAAATCTGTGTTGTTGGAAGAAGCTATATACTTCAACAGAGGATCATTTTGTAGGTGACTTGAACATCCCTTCCAATTTACAACAATAAAATAAAGAAATTCAACATACAAATATTCAGGTAGGCCTTTCAACCAAACAAATGATCGAATATAGGGAGAATACCAGTCACAAGATAATTGAATTTTTTGTCTCGGCTTCTATTGGCTAACATAATGTTTTCCCCCAAATATGACGTCACATAAAACCACTCCCTCGTCTTTGAATTGGTTCTGAATTGCATCTCTAATTTGTCTCAGATGTGGATGACTAGGAACATTACAAGGAAGGCACCTTAAACCCCAAGTTTTCAATGATAGAGGGAAATTAACACTTAGCAAAGTACAAAATGTTGAATAAAAAACTAATGCAGGTAGACCATATCTAGAAGAGACAGACTATTCAAGAAGCTGAGATAGATCTAGCTGGCAACACCCATGAAGTCCAAGACCCGAAATTGATATTCAACTTGTTGTTTTAACCACACAAGCATTTGATGATCAAGTTGAAATCTATAAAAGACTATCTACAGGCTTGATTCTTGTACATATTTTATTTATGGTCCGCGTGAGCCCCAATCACAGTCATTACATAAAACACATTTAAATTTAAGAGAATATGTGGTGAACTATATATATTTTTTACATATTTCAAGAGAACTATTTTGGGAAATAATCTTAGCTGTATTTTGTAACCTAGTTTATCTGAATATATAATATTTGAGGTTTTTGTATGGTGTTTTCCAATGTTTAATATATTTTTTTTTCAAATTGACTCATTTTCCTGTACAACTATTGATAGATGAATTCAACCTCTTTCTACAAGAGTTTAAGACGCTCTTTGATCCGTAGCTAAACATGCATGACAAGTTTTTTTTCCCCTGCCCAACATTTCGATTTAAATAAAAGCTACTCTATTCACTCCTTACATTTTACATGGAAGAATAATTTGTGATAAGACATAGTTCTGTGGCACCTGCCATATACTTAAGAAAGAAATGGGTGGACCCTTCTTTCTTTCATTCTTCAGGGCCCCAAAAATAGAGTCAATGAATGACTGTATTTCAACATGGCAACTCAAGTGTTGACGTCATGTTCCTGTTCAATATTGTGCATATATTACAACTTCTTCTATTTGAGACTATCCTTGCATATAAAAATGTTACGTCATATATATTTTTTTCTATTTCTTATGGGTTTGAAAAAATAATTTGTGATAGGACATATTTCTGTGGCGCCCACCCTATACTTAAGAAATAAATGGGTGGGCCCGTCTTGCTTTCATTCTTCGGGGCCCCGGAAATAGAGTCAATGAATGACTCTATTTCAACATGGCAACTCAGGTGTTGATGTCATGTTCATGTTCAATATTGTGCATATATTACAACTTCTTCTATTTGAGAACATCCTTGCATATAAAAATGTTACGTCATATTTTTTTTTTCTACTGCTTATGGGTTTGAACAAAATTTGTGAGCTGATAAATACCCTGCAAATTGGAAGATGGTTTACATTTGGACCAAAAATAATCTATTAAGATATATTAATATGAATACTATTCGAATAAATATAAAAAAATTCTCTTTAAACTTGAAGCTGAATTTTTCGACCTCTAATTATATTACATAGCTGAGACTAAATGTTTGTTTCTCCCTTTCTTTTCCCTCCTCTATACTTACCCATTTTTCCCTTGTCTTCTTCCCCTCTATTACCCCTTTCTCGTTGTATACTTGCATTTCTATGATCACAGCTTCCTGGGTTGGCGGACTGGAAGATGCTCATCTTCATCAATATCATCACATCATGAGCCTGACCAACCATCATCACTTTCATTACTTAGCCAATTATCTAACCATCGGGTCTCGGGTTAGCGTTATCAAACTCTTATGCCCCTTGTTCCATCATATACATCTTGCACCCAAAAATTTATTGATATGCAATTCGGCCCTAGACTCCTCCAACTCGCAAGCTTCACTATACTCAGGTTCACAAAAGTTTCAAACCATTTATCTCTCTCTTCCATCCCTACCACATTCGCACCATTCCCAATGCATATTCATAATGATTTTACTAGTGAGAACTCACCACAGAGGTTAAAAAATGTTGGCATTAATAAACGAACAATAGATGTTGTTATGTCAGATACTTACCCCTTTTTCCCTTTTCTTGTTCCGCTCTATTATCCCTTTCTAGTTATATACTTAGTCTCCTTTCTATGATCACGGGTTCCCGGGTTGGCAGACTGACAGATCCTCATCTCCATCTATATCCTCACATCATGAGTCTAACTGACCACTTTTCCTTTCCATACTTAGCCAATTTATGGCTATGGTTTCCAAGGTTGGCGCTATCGAACTCTCTTGTCTCTTGTTTCGTGATATACATATTGCACCCAAAACTTATGTGATCTACAATTCCACCCCAGAATCCTCGAACTCACAAGCTTCACTCTACCCGGGTTCACAAAAGTTTCAAAGCATCTATTAATGCCTTCCATCCCCACCACCTTCACGCCCTTCCCAGTGCACATTAATTATGATTTTACTAGTGACAACTCAACACACTAGTACTAAACAATTGGTATTAACAAGAAAAAACATCGAGGACATCTCCCATTAACACGCATTAAACTGCCATTTGTGACACTCCCACCAACTGTCGTTCCTTTCCATACTTACCCAATGTTTTCCCCATGTACCATGATATACATATTGCACCCCAAAATCCGTGATCTACAATTCCAGTTTGGGATCCTCCAACTTGCAAGATTCACTCTACCTAGGTTCACAAAAAGTTTCAAAGCACTTATCCCTCCCTTCCATCCCCCCCACATTCGCACCCTTCCTAATGCACATTAATTATTCCTTCCTCTAGATTGCACTTCCATTGTTCCGTGACCTGCAAACAACACCCGGACCTCCGCGATATACAAATTGACTACTAGACTCCCACATCATCCCCTCTTTCGTGTTACACATTCTGCACTCAAAATTTTTGACCCATACAATTTGACCGTCGGGGCCTCATGTCTTCTAGGGAACCCTTGTCACCCTATTTTGGATACATGGGTGGGCGGGTTCACGAAATCTCCAGTTCCTAGTCACTGTTTCCTATGCTCGCCACCTTCGTACTTCTTTCCAAATATGAAACAACAAAGGTTTAATGCTAATAGTTCATCATATAATAACCGTAAAGATCTTCATTAATAAGCAAAAGGATCGAGCAGATAGTCACACTAACTATCCCTACACAACTTGTCCAAAAACATGCAGAAAAGATATTTCCAGGTAATGGGATATCTATTAAAAATTTCAATATATTAGCGAAAACGAGTCTGGCCTATTGTTTCCCTATTCCATACTTAGACACTTTTTCGATTTCGGGTTCCCAGACTGGCGGGCTCAATATTGCGTTTCCAGTGTTCAACGACTTGCAAACAATACCTAGAGTTTCGCGATATACAATTTGTATGCTGGACGACCCCAACATTTCATCTTTCGTGTTACATGTTTTGCGGTTATCACTTCTGAGACATACAATTTGACCCTCGGGCCCTCACCTCTGTTGGTTATAACTTGTAACCCTATTTTGAAGCCTGACCAACCTCTTTCAATAATTATCCATTCCTTAATTGTTGTTCCTTGTCCCCACCACCTTCGTACTTCTTTCTGAATATGCAATTAGTAAGATTTAATGCTAATAGTTCATCATGTAGGAACCGTAAATATGTCCATCAATGAGAGAAATGCTCGAGGAGATCTCCCAGACTTCTGCGATATACAAATTGACTGTCGGATTTCCACATCATCCCCTCTTCCATGTTACACATTTTGCATTCAAAAGTTCTGAGACATACAATTTGACCATTGGGGCATCACGTCTGTTGGGAAAACCTTGTCACCCTAGTTTGAATCCCGTCCGACTGCTTTCCATACTTTCCCATTTCTTGGAATCTCTTTCGTGGATCCTCGGGTTGGCAGGTTCACAAAATCTCCAATTCCTAGTGACTGTTTCATGTGCCTGCCACCTTCACACTTCTTTCAAAGTATGCAATGACCAAGGTTTAATTCTAATAGTTCATCATGCAACAACCATGCAGATCATGATCAATAAACAAAAGGCTCGACGAGACAGTCACACTGACTATCGCTACACAACTTGCCCAGAAACATGCAGAAAAGATCTTGCCAGGTAATGGGATATCTATTACAAATTTCAATATATTAGCAAAAATGTGTCCGGCCTACCGTTTCCCTATTCCATACTTAGCCACTTTTTTGATTGCGAGTACCTGGACAGGCGGCCTCACGATTGTGCTTCCAATGTTTCGTGGCCTACAAACAGTACCCAGAGTTCTGCGATATACAAATTGACAACTAGACTGTCCCATCATGGCCTCCTCCATGTTATGCGTTTTTCACTCAAAACTTTTGAGACATAAAATTTGACCGTCGAGCCCTCACCTCTCCTGGTTATACCTTGTAACCCTATTTTGAAGCTCGACTAATCACTTTCGATAATTATCCTTTCCTTAATTTCTCTTTCCCATCCTTGCCCCCTTCGTACTTCTTTCTAAATATGCAATTAGTAAGCTTTAATGCTAACAACTCGTCATGTAGGAATTGTCAACATTGTCATTAACGAGCGAAACACTTGAGGAGATCTCCCATTAATACACATTAAACCAAGATCCGCGGAGGGTTATATTATCCCTTCTGATTGTTCATCTAAAACAACATGGAATGTCTTTCACGTTGGCGGCTTCATGAAATCTCCAATCCTTAATTTCTCTTCACCATACCCGCCACCTTCGCACTTCTAAGTATGCAATTACTAGTCTTTAATGCTAACAACCCATCATGCAACAGTCATCGAGGTTGTCATTAATGAGCAAAAGGATCGAGGAGATCTCCCATTCAGACACATTGGACCAAGATTTGCGGAGGGTTATATTATCCCTTCCAACTGTTCATTTCAAACATCATCTGGAGTAAATGAACGTTCTCGTAAACTTATGGAAGCAACTTGACATCAGTTATGTGGAAATACAGTGAATATCTTCGGGCATGAGGACCAGAACTTCTAGTGGTCCAGGGAATACTCTTATTATTCATTCCATTCTACCCAGAACGAAGTAATTTGGACCTATGGAATCGCTCGTGCAGGCTATTTCCTTAAAGTTTTTGACTGTAAGGAGGTGTTCTCTTGGTGGGCCGAAAAATATATTTCAAGCCAAAGAATTATTCCACTGCATGACCATTCTCATGTTTCTTTGTCACCTCAGGTCTTCCGCAAGATGTTAAGATTGTCAGAGCCAACATTGACCTTCAGAGGACGAGACTACAAGCAGTTCCTAAAAAATCATGGTAATGGGTTGGACCTCTTACCCAAGTTCCTGGAAGACCCGACAACAATTTCCGAAGATATCACAAAGTTGCAGGTTAGTTCTTTTAGAAATCCATTCCAGGGAATTGCCCGATTGTTTACAAGAATAACGGGACAAAAATCCACAACAAGCATTTCCCGCATGGTTCTTTATATTTTGTATTTCACAATCAAGGAACAATCCATTTTTGATTGGGGGAATCTAATTTTCATTTAAATTTGTTCCCAATTGTCACGATTCAAAGAAGAGAATACATTTTATATGTCATCCTACTTGGTTTTCGTGATAGCGCATTGTTGTCTGTTTCCAAAACTGTCTATGTCCAAGAAGATAAACTATGAATTCGACCCAGTAACCTTCTGGTACCAGGTCTTGTGGAGGCACAAGGCCTCCCATTGTTTTTATGAGGTTTTTAATGACTTTGTCTCGGTTTTCAAAGATTTATTGTTAGGAAAGGATGCTCCTCGGATGTCTGACTAGGAAACCAAGTTTTTGGACAGGAAGGGGACACTTTAACAAATGGAAAATTACAGTTTAATAATGATTTTTGGCTCCAAGGAAAATCCTGCTTTCCTTCCATGTCACATCATAGACAAGATGTTTGTTACAGAAATAGCAAGGCAATACAACCACTAGTTGCATTTTTTCCATGACAAGAGAAAAAAGTAGTTCATTCCTCTTCCTTGGAAAGTCGGGGACTTCATGTTCAGGAACGTCAACAAGATTGAAAAATTCATAGGCCATTTTAACAACTTGAGCCTAATATATGCTGAAAGGATAAGAGGGTTTGACCCTAATGGGATTTGTCTAGAACATTTACTAGCAGTTGGATTCAGAAGCTCTTTTATCCATACACGCTTGAACGAAGACAAAGACAATGATGACAACACTCTAGCTCCTGGCAATGGCGACATAGAGACATTGCAAAGCACAACTAAATTGTAAAAACAACAGGGAAAATGATCTAGTGAGAAGAGTGTCCAATCCCCGACTAGCACTCCCAAGAGCATGACATCATGAAGCATTGCTCCAACGACCCACCCTAGTAAGAAAGAAACCCATAATTCTTCAAACGGAGGAGGAGATAAGAACCCTCCTTGCGGAAAAATTGATAGTTCTCACAAGCTTCCTGTGACGAAGAAGAGAAACAACGTTGTAGGGCAAGCGGAAGAGCGCGAAACTGAAAGTGAGAACATGCAACTTGAGACTGTTGTGGATAGTGTATTCTATAACGTTGATCAGCCCATGGATGCGATGCACCATAGTTCCATAATGGAAATAGCTGAGAACAACATTTTTGACGAAGATGAATCCTTCGTATTCCAGAGCATTGTTTTTGATAGCCAATCTAAAAATTTAATTATTGACAAGAGAGATGTGAAAAATAAGAAAGGGAAATCTTGTTCAAAGATTAACCTTACGAATATGCAGTCGTCCCAAATATCTCGATTTCACCGAGAAACCACAGATGCTCTTGATGACTCTATCAGAGGAATTGAAGCAGAGAATTCTAGACTGAACGACCGAATCAAGGAATTGGAGGAAGCTTTGATTCCTACGCCATTGTTTGCTAGTCCTTTAGAAAAAACTGTGCTTTCCACCCCTGCAACCAAGTTAAAAGGATCCTCCAGCCTCCTCACATCCTGTAGTGGCTATGTGGAGAAGAATATCAAGAAAAGAATGGAGCTAATTACTGAAACCTGGGAAACATCACAAAATATAGCTTCCTTTCGAACGAGGGCACATGCTTTGCACAAACATTTGCAGGCATATTTAAAAAATGAAGAACGTTTCTATCTGGAGATGGTGATCCCTTTTGGCAACCATGTCACCAACATGTCAGATATGAGAAGAAGAAAAGAAGATCTCCCCTCCCCAAATCAGATCAAACAATTAAAAGCATGTTGAAAAGAGAAAGTTAAGAACCTACATCTCATTGTCGAATCATGTGAACAAACCATATCAGAGAAAGAAGAATTATTCAAAAACCTGACCGAAATAGACTTAGCCGAAAGTACCAACGAGGTTGACAAGAGAGATGTGACAAATACGAAAGGGAAATCTTGCTCAAAGATTAACCTTACGAACATGCAGTCGTCCCAAATATCTCGATTTCATCGAGAAACCACAGATGCTCTTGATGACTCTATTGGAGGAATTGAAGCAGATAATTCTAGACTGAACGACTGAATCAAGGAATTGGAGGAAGCTTTGATTCTTACGCCATTGTTTGCCAGTCCTTTAGAAAAAACCGTGCTTTCCACCCCTGCAACCAAGTTAAAAGGATCCTCCAACCTCCTCACATCCTGTAGCGTCTATGTGGAGAAGAATATCAAGAAAATAATAGAGCTAATTACTGAAGCCTGGGAAACATCACAAAATATAGCTTCCTTTCAAACGAGGGCACATGTTTTGCACAAACATTTGTAGGCGTATTTAAAAAATGAAGAACGTTTCTATCTAGAGACGGTGATCCCTTTTGGCAACCATGTCACCAACATGTCAGATCTGAGAAGAAGAAAAGAAGATCTCCCCTCCCCAAATCGGATCAAACAATTAAAAGCATGCTGAAAAGAGAAAGTTAAGAACATACATCTCATTGTTGAATCATGTGAACAAGCCATATCAGAGAAAGAAGAATTATTCAAAAACCTGACCGAAATAGACTTAGCCGAAAGTACCAACGAGGTTCAAGACCCAAACTTAATCCTCAAGTCCTTGTCCTTAACCAAGCAAGCCTTTGATGAACAAGCTGATATTTTAAAGGGGTTGTCTTTAGAAAAGTTTTACGGCATCCTTGAATATGGTCAAGATGACGTGGACAACTGACTAGTGGACTATTCGGCACAAAATGAAGAAATTGAATAGGCTCTGCATATTTTTTCTATCGATCTAAGGAAATTAGAAAATGAGTTTTTCAACATAAAAGTCTGGGATGAAATCAATGTGGCCCCCATGAGAAGCTACATCAGTAATGGCTCCAAAGGGGAATCGACAAGCTCACCGACAAAGGTCAACAACCAGTTGGCATGATTCCAGTGGCCGTCAACAAGAGCAATAAAAGGGCATCAACAAGTAAATAAAAAATGCAGAAATAGATACCATCATAGTAAATCTATACTGATAACATCTTGCTTTCTTTATCAATCAAGTTATTCCACCTCTTTAAATAGAAATCTCTAACCAAAGACCGATAACTTTCAATTTCTTCTTTTTAGGTCTTCCTCTCTACCGTCGCCCACTTCTTCTTTCTACAGTCCTATTTCTTGTACTTATTTCTTTTATGGTCCGCGGGAGCTCCAATCCCAATCTATATGACAAACCCATTTAAATTTCCAAAAATATGTAACAAACATTATTAATTTTTGATAAATTTCAAAGAAAACTATTTCGAGAACAATCTCGACAGTGCCTTATGGGCCTGTTTTCGGAATGCTAAATTAGTTCTCTTTATGCATATCGTTCATCTTCTTTTATTTTTATGTGCTGAGAAATTTTTGTCTTCAACTATGTTGGATGTCAGGAAATTGTGTTTATTAAATTTGAATGTTTAATGCATGTGATTCCTGGTCCTTTTTTCCAGGAACCTTTATTTCAAAAAAAACAAAAAAAACTACTACTATCCTTTTTTATTGCTTCAAGTCATTACGAGGAATTTTTTTTAAGTCCCATATTTGAACTATACACGCCCTAGGAAAAAACTTAAACATGAGTATCACATCTATAAAAATGCAGTAGGATTGACGTCCTCATTAGGTTGTCGTTTCGGTGCTAACAAATTAATCTACAAGAATATCCACATAAATAAAAACCTTCGATTTTTTTTTATCTTTGCCAAATATACCAGTTGGCACTACATTGAAATGCCCAATTGATGCTATACAAAGATGCCCTCTTCTTGGAGAGAAATTCCAGATCAACCTCTGCAAAAGTATAGGAAAAACTACTTCGACACTCGACACATTTTCTAAAAAAATATATATTTCTTTCTCATCCACCACATATAACTTTATTTATCCTAACACATATAGAGACAAACAATTTAGATGATCTTTTTAATAGAATGAAATTCTCTCGCAAAGTCATTTTCTCGCCAATTACTTGTTAACCCCATATTAATATAATATTATGATTAACTAATTCGGGGATTCGGGACTACGGTTCTTCGGGGCTCCAACCTTACTTCCACGGTGACATTCTCCCCAGGTCATGTACCAACCCAATGTCTTATGGCTAGCGTGTGACACAGTGGCACGAGTCATTTTCTGCATGGTTACCACCTATACTTCAAGTTGCTTCCCACCTGTCCGCTGCTTCGGACTTCTATTTCTCCCTTGGTCCCGCCATAACAGTGCATTTATTCCCATTCCAACTCGGTAGAGACTACACTGCCATGCAACACTTGTTTACCAATTTGATGTTTAACTTGGTCGTAACCTTAAACTTACATTATTATTAATATAATATTATATTGTTATTTGAGTAGGGTGAATATATGCTTAATTTATCTTAGATGAATAGATACTTAATTTTGAAATAATGTAAATAAATACAATGGATATATGCTAATTATGAGTGATTTTAATTTTTAATTTGTTTTTTGAAATAATAAATAAAAGGTGCTTTATTTTGGAATATTGTAAATCAATACATAGATAACTTGAGTGAAATGAATAAATGTTAATTTTGAATGTTTAAATAGTTAATTTTTTATTTGATTTTTGAAATAATAAACGAGAGTGGTATAAAAGTAGTATAGGATTAATGTCCTATGATTATTTGATGTTGGAAGCTTAATCTTTAGGGTTACGAACTTCATGTAATGTGAAGAGTAAAAATTGGGGTTAAGAAATTCATTTAATGTGAAGAGTAACGATAATGTAACGAATATAGGGAGTCCAAGAAACATAGGAAGAGAATCCAAAGAGGTAATATAGATATGTATCATATCAATTAATAAAATGCATCTCACGCTTATATTATAACGCATTCCAATAATAATGGTATCAGAGCTGAGTGTTTTTGTTTCCCTCAATGTGTGAAATGCATCCAACCTGCCCCTCTACCTGCCAGTCTGTGCGTCCATTTGCCTGCACGACTATTTAGGTAAAACATCTGTCCCTGGGCGTTTTTCATTCCAATCTCTGCAGAAAACGTCTTCTGGTTTTCCTACCTATACCTCTGCCTTCGCTGGTGGATTCTCTGTCTTTCTTCCAGTCCTATGTTGCAGTTCTTCCACGACTAAGATCCAGTCCTATGTTGCAGTTCTTCCACGACTAAGATCCAGTCCATGTGAAGAAATTCGCACGGATCTGTTGTAAACCCTAATCATCGTTTTCATTGGTAATCTCGTCGTAAATCAGGTATTAGGTTTCCATCATTCAATTGACGCTGGGATCATTTCTTCGTCTGTCTTGTGTTCTCGTTCGGCTCAATTGTACACACGGGGAAGAGACCCAGTTTTGTTTTGACCATCTGGGTGGCTTTGGTTCAAATTTTATGCAATATACAACTGTGTTATCCAATTCCTCTGAACTTGTCGTTAAATCTGATAGAGCTATTGTCAGTCCAAGAACGAAACCCTAAAACATTGCAACAATATCCTAGCATTTTCGTATTCTCTCTGTCTGGTTTATCCAGAAATGTATAAACCAGAGAACAGGCCACAAAGTACGTGGAGGAGGTCCCGTGTGATGCCGAGGAGAGTCGTGGAAGTCTGAAGAATGGAGTTGTTGATGAGGCTGCAGTTTGCAAAGTGATGCAGAGTTTCTTTAAAGAATTAGAGACGGGGGTTGTTAAAAATGTTGAGGCGGAAGAGAGAAGGTTGTGCTAAGATGGAGGATCTCCCGGAAGGTCAAATGCCCTGTTTACATTCA
>ML826914.1:62627-74478 GCA_009831015.1 Picea engelmannii
AATCCAAGGGTGACTGTGATCTATTTATATATGTATCATATTTATGAGAAAAACATTCCATGTTTATATAATTCATTTGTTCTAACAATGGTATCAAAGTGCATAGTTCATAGGGCCTGAAATATGTTATGGTAGTTGTCCATAGTAAATTAATTCTTGGAGTTTCATTTCCTTTCTGTGTGCAAACATGTCTCTCTAAAAAAAACAAGCTCTGTCGATTTTCTAGGGTTTGTACATTGCCTTCCATAAGAATATTATTATTCCCTACACCCCTCTCCTGCTAGCCTTCCTACCAGTCTATGTTAGATTGTCTACAAATATTTATTCCATCTATCGCCTCATCTCATCAATATCGAGCTTCTTAGGCATAATGTATTCTCTCTCTTGATCGTAAAAGAAAACCCTACATAGTTATCTCTATGATTTTTACTGTGCATGTCTGAGATTTTTATAACTTCTCATGTAATGTGTTGGACACTATTTAATACTAGGTGAGTGTCTGTAGGTTGGGAAATTTTCCTAGATGGGAACTTTCACAACCCATATCACCACCATCCATATTTGTGTTTTTACCTCTCAAGGTTCTCTTACCTGTAGATCGATCTCTCTACCAAATTTTCTTAGTTACCAAAGGTATTATAATCAACAGAAACATAAATATTGCAACAAATACCAGCGAAACAAAAAATTAAAGAGAACCACAACACCAAAACAAATACCTTTATTGATAGAAAGACAAGTTCACTTACCTCTTCGAGGGTGAAACCTCCAACAGAGCAGCGCTCTATTACAATAATTCTCAAAACAAGACTTTCTCATGCCTTCTACTCACATTTTTACTAATTATATCTTCTAAGAACATTCTTGAGGAATATCTTTCTAGAAGCATATGTTTTTATAAAGTATTCCTACATTAGACTTGTTCACATTATTAAATAATCATTATTAACTAATGTCTATATTTATTACATGGAAACTATATTATTCTACCCGAGTGAGGGGTTATGGAGGCTAGGCCCCTAACAATCCCTCCCCCTTGAAGAACAACCTTTTCCTGAAGGATTGAGATGAGGAAATTGTTGTAAAATGGTAGCTGACTACCACGTGGCATCTTTTGGAGTTGTATATTTCGATTAAAATAACACATCCTTGATGGTGCATTGACGGAGACGATGCTCTTGCTAGTCCAAGACTACTTGTGGCTGCAACCAAATGGAACCTTCTTTATCCAACTCAGGGAGACCGGTTTGAGTGTGGCACTTAGTTCCAATCACTTTCTTTACGCATGAGACATGAAAATATGATGGAGCTTAGAATGTCTGGGAAAATATAACTAGTAGGACATGGGCCCTACTCATTTGAGAATTGTATAAGGACCATAAAATTTGGGGGCAAGTTTCTGATAGTGTTCAACTTTGAGTGAATTATACTTATAAGGTTGCAAACAAATAAACACCTGGTCCCCTTCAATGAATTGATGTTTGGAACAACCCTGATCTGCTTGTTGCTTCATGAAATTATGATCCATGAACAAATTTTATTTGAGAATGGTTTCTCAAACAGTAATATGGTAATATGGAGTCATGCGAGTTGAAGTATGGTAAGATGTGTTGTACAACCATTCAGCTAGGGGTAACCACAGAGCCCATTGATTTTGTTTGTTGGATGAAAAACACTGCAAATATGTTTCCAAACACTTGCTAACAACTTCAGTTTGTTCATTAGTTTTGGGATGATAGGCAGTTCTAAGATGCAATTGGGTTCCCTGGAGCCTAAACAATTCCTACCAAGAATTGCCGGTGAAATTTGGATGGCGGTCAAAGACGATATAATGATACATGCCAAGGATTTTGAATATATTATCCATAAACATTTTATCCATTGTGGATGTGGTGAATGAGTGTTTAAGAGAAAAAAAAAAACATATTTGGAAAGACGATTTAATACTACCATGGTGATCGACTTATTTCCCGATCTAGGTAATCCAACAGTGAAATCCATAGACATATCCCTCCAAATAGCAGGGGGAATCGGGAGTGTTTGGAGTGTTCCTAGAACATTGACTATTTCTCCCCTATTGCATTGGCATGCATCACATTCAACCACAAAGGTGTGGATTTCTTGTTTCATATCATCCTAGAAAAAGAACATTTGACCCATTCATAGGTTTTGGTAAACCCTAAATGCCCACCTATTGGTGAAGCATGCAACTCAGAAAGCATTGTGGATTTAAGGTTCAATTGTTTGCAGATTGCGAGATAGGGTTTGGAGCAACTGCAAGCTAGGGTTTGATAGTCGCGGTCACAACAGAGGACAACATGGTTACCAAAGGGGGCGGTAATGGAACCTCCTCATACAAGAAAGTAGTGGTGGATAGGGGCAAAGGCCCATGAGACGCAGGTTTCAAGGAACCAATGACAAGCACCTCGGGATCAAGACTGGAAAAGAATCAGGAAAGAAACAAGCAAAAAAGGGATCGCATGGGGAAGAAGCCAGAGAAACCTAGAATGATGCACAAGAACCAACGAACCCCAATGGGGTAGAAGGGTGCAACCCGTGTAAACCTAGAACAACACTGATACCCAAGGTGATATTGGAAGATACACAAACACAACTCTTCTGAAACTAGATGAAGACGCATGCACTAATTTGCAAGTTCATGGGTTTGTGGCCCATAGAAATAACGTTTCACAACTGGATAAAATATCAATGGAAGCCAAGCGGGGAAGTGGAACTCCACCTGGGTTCGAAAGGCATATTCACAACATTATTCATGAACTTGGAGGACAGGGATAAAGTCTTTGAGGGGGGGCCATACTTCCACGCCTCAGCAGGACTGTACATGATGCCATGGAAGGAAAAATTCTCCCTAGAGAAATAAACCTTCAAAAATGTACCCGTTTGGCTGAGGCTTTACTCTTTTCCGCTAGACTAATGGCTACCCTCCACCTTCGAAGAAATCGGGAAAAAACTTGGAAAATATGTGAAGACATCGGAAGTAACCCTAAAAGGGAGATATACATCTTATGCAAGGATCTGCATAGAGATGGATGTTTCGGGGGCACTCCCTGAAGCCATAGTCCTGGAATTAAGGGATGAGGAATGGATAAAAAGAATTGACTACGAGCATATCCCATTTAGATATAGAAGATTCCATGAACATGGACACCTAATTAGAGAATTTCCTCTCAATAAAAAACAAGAAGCGAAAAACACCAAAATACAGCAGGATGAGGATGGGTTCATAAAGCCGAACCACAAAAACGGAGAAAACAAGAAACCAAGTAAAACCCCAACATGAATAAATATGGAAGCCATGACTCGAACATAAGGGCGAGACAATACCAACAAAGGGGAAGGAGGAAAGGAAAAGGAAAAAGCTAAAGAAGTTAGGGAACAAGCAGCAAATGAGAACATAAATAGGCCAAGCAATAAGATGGAATAGGGGGGTAGCGCAACTCTTATGGATAGAGAAACCAAAGATACCAACACCCCCATGCAGGAGGAAGATGGAGACGCAAAAATGACACCAAGCGAGGTATGTATAGAAGATCTTGATCTCAGAGATATTGTGGAAAGGGAAGGAATAGATCTCCCGAACATACTGGAGCAATGGAAAAGGCAGGGTGTAGATAATGTACCAGTGGAGCAACTAGATTGTATCCAATACCTCTTCCTCCTAAGGGAGGAAGAAAAATCCAGAGGGCTCAAGCGCACACACGGGGAGATAGGACACCTAGGAATCTAAGCAAGTGAGGGACAACGACAACTCTCACCCAAGCAGACGAGAAGGAAGAAAGGTAGTAAATCAAACAACGTAGCCCTACACAAAATAGGAGCTCTGTTGATAAACTAAGGTAAGATCAAAAGATATTTCCCAACTCCCCCCCACATGCTTAAATGAATATTATAACATGGAATATTAGAGGCCTAAACAACCCACAAAAGAAAAGAATCCTTAAAAACAGACTAAGGAAGGAACAACCATACCTTTGTTTCATCCAAGAGACAAAATGCACTGTATACATAATGGAAACAATCAACAAAAAAAAATGGAGCAATTACAAGATGTTGGTTGTCGAAGGACAAAAATTGGCAGGAGATATTCTCACTTTGTGGAACCCACAAGTGATGAATCTACTAGCAGCCGAAGCCACCAGACACACACTTTTGGTTAACATGCAAATCATAGGTAACATAGAGGTGATTCTATGCACTAATGTGTATGGACCACAGATGTTGGAGGAAAAGAGAAGAATGCTCCTAGACCTAGAAAACCTAAAAGCTCGTTCAAACAACCTCCACTGGATCCTGGCAGGGGACTTCAACATCATCATGACACTTGCAGAGACAAAAAGAGGCACCAGGATATTGGATAGATATGCGGAAGACTTTTCAGCTTTCATTGACACAGTGGAGATGGTGGACATCAGAACCAATAATGGCCAGTTCACCTGGAACAAGAAACGGATAAATCAAGATCAGGTAGCGAAAAGGCTAGATAGATTCTTGGTGTCAGAGTCCATAATTCTACAGGGATTAACTTTATATTGCAACATCCTTCCCTGGGGGGGTTCTGACCACTGGCCAGTCCAATTGGAAGCAAACTTCCAAACCACATTGATGAATAGACCTTTCAAATTTGAGAAATTTTGGATCGAACATCCAACCTTCAAGGAGAAAATCAACCAATGGTGGCGGGAGGAACAATCAAAGCAAGGGACAAGGATGTTCAAACCATATAAGAAACTCAAGTACATCAAACATAAACTCAAGGAGTGGAACAAGGAAATCTTTGGAAACATAAACCAAGAAAAAAAAAATATTGAAGACAGAATGAGGAAACTCCAAGAAACATGTATAGACAAGGGCTATATAGAGGATCAGAAAAGGGAAGAGATCCAAATGACCCAGGAATGGGAAGTAATATGCCAATAGGAAGAGACTCTATGGTGCCAAAAGTATAGAATCAAATGGCTAAAGGAAGGTGAGCGGAATACCAAGTTTTTTCATAGAACAACCATTGTTAGAAGAACCCACAACAAAATCCTGAAAATTTGGGATCAGGATGGGATCGAGAGAGAATCCCACAAGGAGATTGAAAATATACTGGTAAATCACTTCAATGGGATAGCCCAGGAACCCAACCAAGATCGAACAGAGGCCATACAAAGGATAACTCAGCACATCCCCAGGCTAGTTACCGACGAACAAAATATCAATCTAAACAAACTCATCGCTAAGGAGGAAATTGACCAAGTGGTCCAGGAGATTCCCAACGGAAAGGCCCTAGGTCCATATGGTTTCACAGTGGAATTCTTCAAAGCTTGATGGGAAGTGGTCAAACATGACGTTTATGGGGTGGTGGAAGACTCCAACCATTTGGCCTCCATTCTGAAAGCGCTAAATGTGACAATGATTACTCTAATCCCCAAAGAAAATGAAGCAAGGACACCAGATCACTACAGACCCATAGCTTTATGCAATGTGGTTTACAATATAATCTCCAAATTCATAGACAATAGATTGAAACCTCTCCTACCCACACTGATTTCACAGGAACATGCGGGTTTCATAGAAGGGAGACAAATTTTGGACCACATCATCCATGCCCATGAGATGATACACACACTGAAAGTCCAAAGGAGAGGGGGGATGATAATCCAACTTGACCTAGAAAAGGCTTATGACAAAATTAGCTGGCACTATATGGTCAAGACTCTAGAAGCCTTTGGCTTCGTACAACACTGAATCAACTGGATTGTCAGCCTGATATCAACGACAAGTTATTCACTCTTAATCAATGGAGCCCTAGCCAAACCTTTTGTCCTTCAAGAGGCATCAGACAAGGAGACCCGCTATCACCCTTCTTGTTCATTCTGATGATGGAAGGACTCATTAGAAGCATAAAAAGTGAAACTGCAGTAGGAGAAATAACAGGCATCAAACCTTTTGAAAACTACCCTACCTCCATGCACCAACAGTTTGTTTATGACACCTTACTCCATGGCACACCCATGATCAAGGAATCAAAATCCTATTAAATAATCTTAGAAGAGTTTGGGGAAGCCTCAGGAGCGGAGATCAATCACTCCAAATCCATGATCTATTTCTTCAATACCAACCCTCCAATTCAAAGAAACTTGGAAAACATTTTGGGGTATGAACGAAAAATGCTCCCAACGAAATACTTGGGAATCCCCTTGATAGACAGAGCATGCAAAATGGAAACATGGGAAGGAGTGATCAACAATCTACAGGAGAGGGTGAAAAACTGGACTTACAGATCCCTCAACCTAGCGAGGAGACTTATCTTGACCAAAGCAGTTCTGCAAGAAATTCCAACCTATATGATGTCAGTTTTTCCCACTCCCAAAGGAATACTACAAAAAATAAGAGCAATCCAAAGGGAATTCCTATGGCGAGGAGAGGAAAATAAGAAAAAATGGGCCCTAGTGGCCTGGGAGAAGGTTTGCAAACCAAAATGCAAAGGAGGCCTGGTGTTACAAGACCCACAAGTAAACAACGAAGCCTACGGGGCGAAATTATGGTGGAGATGGGTCAAAGAAAAATCATCACCGTGGGAAAACCTCTGGAAGGCCAAGTATGCCCAGGACATCAACGACCATGATCAAATTCATTTTATGGGCACAAGGGAGGGATCAACCATCTGGAATCTAGTAGGGTAACTTGGGAGAAGGTACGCAGACCAAAAGGCAAAGGAGGCCTGGGGTTACAAGACCCACATGTAACTAATGAATCCTACAGGGCAAAACTCTGGTGGAGATGGGTCAAGGATGACTCAGAACCGTGGACAAACCTATGGAAGGCCAAGTATGCCCAGAAGATCAACGATCAAGATCGAATCCATTTCATGGGCATAAGGGAGGGATCAACCATCTGGAATCTATCCTAGTGCAACAAGAATGGGATCCATAAACACAGCTTTTGGGAAGTCAGGAATGGTCAAACAACCAGATTCTTGGAGGATGCGTGGCAACAGGAACCCAGAATGGAAAATCCAGATAGGGAGGAACTCAAACAGAAAATGACCGCACAAGGAAAAATCAAAATCCGTCACTACTAGAAATAAGAAAATGATCGCGACAGATGGAGGATCTGGGACAAACTCAATCCACAATATAGAGATCGGATTGCAACAATAATGAAAGAGGTGGAGGAGGAATTGGGGAAAAGGAAAATTGTAGTCTCAGAAGAAGAGGACCAATTAAGATGGGGTAGGAAAAATGGTGGGGAATTCAACTTAAAAGAAGCTCAGAATTACATCGTGGACCAGGACCAAGAAGATCCAGTGCAACAGTGGGGAAAGATTTGGAGCAGCCCCCAATGGCCAAAAATCAAAATGTTCAAATTGCTAGTACTTCACAACCGAATTCTAACCTGGGAAAACCTAAGGAAAAGGGGTTTCATAGGCCCATCACGATGCCACCTCTGTCAAAGTAAGGAAGAAACAATGAATCACCTCCTCGATGAATGTAATTACACAACAAAGATTTGGGATTGGGTGGAAGGCATATTTCTCCAGTCCAATAGGACCCAAGGTAACATCAGCGCAACCATCAACAATTGGAATGAGAGTTACAGAGAAAATGAAATGGTGAACCTTTGCTGGAATCTCATGCCGGGGATGATCATATGGGCAAGATGGAAAGAAAGGAACCGACGAATCTTCAGGAATGAAAGCTTTCCAGAAGGGAAAATTAAGGAAGTAATAATCTCACAAATACAAGAAACAGTGCAGAGTCACAACTTCCAGACTGGAGAAGCACAACTCATAGGCCAGGACTCCCGCATCCTGGAATATTTTCACCTAAAAGACGGGCGCAACAACACACAGGTAGGGAGGCCACCACAACTCCAAATAGGAGAGCGCAACTGGACACCCTCTCCAGTAGGGTTCCTCAAGTTGAATTTTGATGGGGTGGAAAAAGGAAACCTAGGAATGACAGGGATGGGAGGGGTGATCAGAGATAGTCATGGTAACATAATCCGATTGTACATTGGGAGTATGGGAAACTCAACCAACAATGCAATGGAATTTGGAGCCCTGGAGCTCGGTCTCGAAATTCTAAGTCACAAAAGAATGACAAAAACTATCGTGGAAGGTGAATCCACCTTGGTTATCAACATGGTGAAGAGAATCCAAAATGGCACTAGAGTGGGCAAGGTTTAGAGACACTAGTGCTTGGCACACTCCCTACATAAAATCTAGGAGCATCTGCAAATGATGAACACAGTGGAGTTGCGCTGGGTACGCAGGTCAGCGAATGGCCTGGTGGACATAATCACCAACGAGGGGGTTAGAAAGGAAGGACTGGAACTAGACACTACCTGGATCAACATCCCGAATGGACAATTCATAATAGACTGCATCCAACTAGCGACAAAATATCGTGACAACAACTTAAGCAAGGAAGGTCATATCGAGGAGGGCAGCGAAAGGACCATCGAAAGGCACGAAGGACCCAGGCAGGATATGAATTCCCAACACTCGACCACCAATTACAATGAAGGATCAGATTATACAACAGACGAGGGTACAACAACAAGGTCATGTCAACAGTAAGAATTGAAGAGAAAGACCATGGGAAAGTATTGACGATAAAAAACAGACAATGAATGATGTAAGGAAAGAGGGATTGACACAGACCAGTATCGATACACCACGCCAAAGACCAGGTACGGGGAGTAGCATAGTAGAATATCAAGCGAGTAGGGGCAAGGGCCCGTACAGGGATAACAACTGAGTAATCATGACCATACATACCATGACAGGGAAAAAGGACGGGAAGGTTCACCTCTACAGGCAAACCATGATTGGAAGGACAAGCCCGCAACAGGGAAAGTTCAATAAGAGAAGAAATAATAGAAAGATATGCACACAGGAAGAGCGCAACTGAAGGGGATACCACAGATACAAGGGAAGGGAAAGGAGGAACCCCTGTGTATACAGGAACAGGTTGAGAATCCAACAAAGGAGTTGTCGTAGGCTAGATGGGATGGTATGAATGAAGAGAACGCACAACAAAAGAAACCCCATGGGGAAGGAAAATCTGAACATTCCTCTACAGGTTTCAAGGATGGAGCAGGAGAAAAAATACGCAGAGAGAACCTTTCATACTCTGGTGGCACCGAAATGAAAAGCGACCATTTCTCGGTGGGAAAAGGAAATCAAAGAAAAATGCAAGGGAAAAGCATGGGATGCTTTGACTCGGGAAGTGGACTAGGTAACGGACCCGAGAGCCACGCAGCCTAGGGAAACCCTCTACCACAAAACAATGGAGATGGTGTGGGTAACAAATATGATGATCAACAAAGTGAGCTCAGAAATGGAAGATGCTAGACTGGAGGACAACAAGGAACACAAGAAACTACTGAACAAAATCTTGAGTCACCTCAGCAATCTGGAAACCATTACCAAACTGCTAGATGAGGTCGAGAAGGACCACAAATACAAGATGGAGTGGTTGGCTACTCAATTCCACATCTAACTGCACTACGCCCATCACATAGACATCATGCCAGATGATGGAAATGGAGCACCAAAACATATGAGAAAGACTCACATGATCTCCCAGAAGGAGGAGAACAAGGGCCAGGCTGATGAAGGCAAGAAACACATCATTGTGCCAAGAGTACCCTGGAGAAGCTTGAGGATCTTGTTGCAAATTTTGGATCAAGATAGAAAGTGTGGGATCCTAGTGAATGGATTTGAGATATTCTGCTACAATGAATGAGAGGGAAAAGAGGGACCCTTCATCTTCATATTTCCTTGAAAGAGCATTAGCAACCATATTTTATTTTCCCTTCTTGTAGATTATGCTATAATCCTATCCAAACAGCTTGGTCACCCATTTTTGTTTCTTTGGTGATGGAATTCTTTGTTATAGAAAATACTTGAGGCTATGATGATCAATTTTAATTTGGAATCATTGCCCCAATAGATAAGGACATCAGAAATACACTGCATGAAAAATAACCAACATTTCCTTTTCATAAGTTCATTGGCCCAAATGTTTCTTCAATAATTGTTTTCTAGTGAATGCCAAATATATACCATCTTGCATGAGGACTTCCCCAATTCCTTTCCCTGGCACATCGCATTCCAGAACAAAAGTATTGGTGAAGTTGGGTAGTGCTAGGACATGGGTACTTGTGCACATAACATATTTCAAGGATTGGAAGCAATGATCAATTACTGGAGTCTAACTGAAAGAATTCTTTTTAAGGAGAGAAGTTAGAGGAGCTACAGTTTTTCCATAATCCTGAACAAACTTTCGATAATATCCTGTTAAACCCAAGAAACCATGCAAGATTTTAATAATTTTAGGGCAATTAATTTTCCATAATCCTTTGCAGCTTCAATTTTCTTAGGATCCACATGTACACCATCGTTTCCTACAATATGACCCAGGTAATCAACTTCAGAGGCGCTAAAATCACATTTAGATTATTTGAGAAAAAGTGTGTTCTTCGATAAGATATAAATAAATTGATCAACATGGGTGAGATTGGATTGCCAAGTTTTACTATAGATGATAATATCACCAAATAAAACTAATACAGAATGATAGAGGAAAGGATGGAAGGCATGATTCATGAGACTTTGAAAACTGGATGGGGCATTACATAGGCCAAAAGGCATGACCAAGAACTCATAGTGACCCTCATGAGTTCTAAAGGAAGTCTTGGGGACATCGTCCTCTTTCATACCTATCTGGTGGTAGCTAGAATGGAGATCAAGTTTGGTAAAGTACTGAGAACATCTCAATTCAACCAATAGGTCATCAATGAAAGGAATGTGAAATTTGTCTTTGATTGTGAGTTCGTTGAGGGCATGCAAATTGGGAAACATGCACCAAGTTCCTTCTTTCTTGAGTACCATGACCATAGGAGAAGAATAGGGGATGGTACTAGGAAAAATAACACCCATTTAGAGCAATTTTTGAACAATTTTCTCAATTTCATTTTTTTGGGTAAAGGGATGATGACAAGGGCGAACATAGGGAGGAATACTTCCCAATACAAGAGGAATGGAATGATAATGGATGCCACGGGAAGGGGGAAGTCCACGGGGAGTGGTAAAAATATCATAGTGTTGGGAGAGTATAGATTGTAGGTCAGGATGCACAAAGGGTGTCTCAATGGCTTGAATGACATGGAGTTGGGAAATAATACTAGAATGGCCTTTTTTTAGGATATTTCCATTCGATGGGAATTTAGGATCTCAGGAGAGCCTTCTTTGATGCATTGGAACTTTCATTGTTGTCCCTCCTATTGGAATTGCATGGTTAATTCCTTAAAATCCATGAGAATAGGTGTTTAAATGGACACTTGACATTGAGAGGGGGGGGGGTGTGAATCAATGTAACAAAACTTTGGACAAATTTTCACTTTTCATAAATTACTTGAACAACATATATTTGTTTCATTTTCTCAACCAATAGATAAAATAGTAAATATTTTATTTATTTATTTAACTTGAATGAATACATAATATCAATCTTTGAATATCTTCAACTTCAAGAAACTATGAGAGACCTAACTCTATGTTACAAGACCTAGCTTGTAGTTCTCAGATCCAACTCAGAAATGAGGAATCCAACCCTCATAACAAGTCCCAGCTTGTTGATCTCATATCCAAATGAGATGTGAGGAATCCAATCCTCATACAAGACCCATCTTGTAAACAGGCACAAACCTGATAGAATGAACCTTCATTCAATCCATTATATATAAATATATACACTTCAACAATTTCAACTACACTTTCTTTTCACCAATATTTCTTGTTTATATAGTCTTCCAACTGGTGTGAATTTGAATCATT